>JAVDBV010086388.1:0-11645 GCA_032619315.1 Piper longum | reverse complement strand
CCCCCCCCCCCCCCCCCCCCCCCCCCCCCCCCCCCCCCCCCCCCCCCCCCCCCCCCCCCCTTATTTCTACAGGAGTGACTATTTCCTAACAAGTGATACCGCCACAGTTATGATCATTATACTGCACAATATCATCCCAAGCCGAGCCTATCCTTTGTTTACTTATTGGATCACCAGAATAGTAGACTCAACTCTTGGAAAAAAGTTCTCGCCGCCAAAACTTTCTGGCCATCTGCTGTTACCTCTGGTCATTGGGTTACCACAAAAGTGCTCACATGAAGCTCATAAATATTTTTGGATGGATTTTAGCCTCCTTAAGGACACGACGTCGGATGACAGCGGTGCAACACCGCCAGCCACTTAATTCTTTCCAGTAATTTTCCACCCGGTGGGAGAGTTTTCCGGCCACCCTGCCATCATAAACATATTAAATTCTGTCCAACGATTGATTTTGTACTACCCAGAAGGCAATTTGTGACATTCAACACCGCCGGAAAACACCGCGGTTTCCGGAAAGGAGAAAGAGACTCGTGGCGTATGGTGAGCAGCCCGTCTCCTGGGTCACACATAAATTGTCTAATCATGCGCATGTCACCCAGCTTGGTCCACGATTTATCAGTTCTGAACCAACCCAAAATGGTATGGTTCGGTTCATTATTACTCCAAAAATAATTTGAAAGTCTTCCTTATCTCAGATCTAGACGAAACTTACAACCCCATCATTTATTTATACTACAGACGCAATGGAAAATCTATTTTAAAGATTTAAAGACAGTAAATAGATGAAACTAGGCATCAAAATCAAAGTTATCAAAGGCAAATTTATCTTAAGGCGACAAGATTCAATATTTTTTGTCAAACGTAAAATCGAAGAAGAAATAGTGAATTCATGGTTATTAAGCTATCATGAAATGACTGAGAAATTCGAATTGAACCCCTAAGGAACTACGTAAAAATCCTCGTGTGTTTCCTTGTTCACGTGATTTTATGTTTATTTATTTAATTCTCATGGTTTCTTTGTACGATAAAGGTGTATTTGGTCTCATCGAACCCACTTATCTAACCCAAAACGAAGCGTAATTCGCAAGAGAAGAAACCCAGCACCGAACAATACATGTATACCCCACCTCCCCCACCCTCTTCACTCCCTTCTATGTCATCGGCGGTTGGATCTCAGCTAGATCTAGACAGGAGTGGTGGCGATGAGGTATGAGGGAGAGGAGGATTTTTGTTTTACATGATATAATATGGGCCATTTTTTTAATGAGTGTATGCTTATCTTAGCACCTCTCATATGTGTGTGTGTATATATATATATATATAAACTCGGCTAGCTTAGGGGTAATTGTAGGAAACTTTCTTCTACTCACCCTCAATTTAGGCCGTCCAATTACATAGATAGACTAGATCTTTCTTAAAAATAAAAATAACAAACCAACACCCCACCCTCTTCATTGACGATGGCGAGACCTAATCGCCTTCTAGGCAGATGTGGCCTAGGGCAGCCATGTTTGGTTGCATGGCAGCTAGGTCGGGCCGTCACAATAAGATCTGGGCATTGTGGCCCGATCCACATGGTAACTGGATCCGGCCTGTGCGGCAGCCTGGGTTTGGTAGCCGACTATAGGCGAGGGTGGGTGGGAGGTGGGAAAGAGAAAGTTTATATATATAAATATATAAATATATATATATATATATATATATATATATATATATTTAATTAGGATGCCTTGTTGTAATCGTCAAGCAATTCTTTTACCTCAGCGCTCCTTTATATTGGTAAATTGTATTAGACAAAATAACACAAACAAATCTTAAATATTTCTTAATGCTTTGCTGAAAATGGATACAAATGAAATTTCCAGCCAAGCATTGTTCACGCAAGAAGCCACAATATAATGCATGATATATCTGATGAGAAATATCGAAAAGAGTGACAATGAACTTGCAATAATTTCACCATATGAGAATTAATTATGATTTTTATCAATTGATTTATTTATCTCCTTATTTTATTTAATAATAATGATCTGTTCTGTGCAGACATTGATTGAATTTTTCTGATAATTTTGAGCAATAAAAAATTTATTAGAAAAATTGCAATATTTTTTTATGCATATTGGATGATAAAAAATGGTTTCTATCATGTTTAAATGCTTGAATGAATTATTCAATTTATTTAACCATTAGTTGCCCGGTTAGATGATTATTTAGTAATTATAAATTAATATTCTTTATGTTCATTTGATTTATTAATATTTTTTGTTCAATTATTTAAATATTATTAATTGACATGCATATTGAGGCAACAAATTTATGTTAAATATGTGTAGTGCTATTTTTGAGTTTAAGACTCTCATTTAGAGTGATGATTCTACTCACTTCAATTTTTATAATTTTAACTAAAAGAGCTAAGGCTAGGATTCTGTTAAGAAGTGAATTATTAAAACAAAGAAAAATATTTTTAAAGATGTGCAGTTATGATATAAATATAGTCACTTCTAAGAAGATCTTTTTAAATAATATATTAATTTTAAAAAATTAGAAAACCAATATCAATTTTATCGGTTATTATACTCAAATTCGACAATTTTATCGTTTTCCAAAAATGAATTTTTTTTAGTTTTCTCCCATCATTTTCTGATTCTCTTTATTTTTTTCTTAATTTCATCCGCTCGTTATATTATTTTCGTTTTCACAATAAAATTATATATATATATATATATATATGAATAAAATAAATCTTCTATTTAATTATATAAAATTAGTATCGAAGTTGCAGCTGCTTGCTTGATAGTAATTATTTTCTAAAAAATTTATATTATAAATATTTCTTCAGTTAAAATTAATGAATTAAAGGGTAAAATGTTTTTGAGAAACAATAAACATAATGTTTAACCACTTAAGAAAAAGGATAATTCAAATCCTTTAACAAGAAAATAATATAAATTTTAATAAAAAACACAGACAAAAATGAAATAATTTGTACTTGATAGTGGTTTTTTGAACTTTTTTTAAAAAAATTATTTACTTTGTTAGTTCATAATGACAATCAATTCTTGTAAAAAATATAATGATGATGTTTTATATTCTGTTTTTTTTAAAATATAGCTTAATTGAGAGGTCATGGCCAAGAATTTGTCATATAAAGATTGAATTCATTTAAATTGTTGGTAAGAATAATATGAATATCCACAAATTTTGTAAGGAACATAACCCCCTCAATGCTTCAATGCTATCGTCTAAAGATTTGGTTTTTAATTTCATAAAGTACAAAAGAAGGTTAGAGGTTCCAAAAGAACTTGCACAGAGACTATCCACAAAATATAAACTTTGATGAATTAAGCTTTGATATAATTTAGTCTGAAATGAAAAGATAAAATTCTTGTCTCAAACCCATTTTGGAAGAAGGGGCAAAAAGTATAAAACAGATGACAACTATCTTGTTTTATTTTTCCAAGCCATGGCTATATTATATTGCCGAGTGAAAGGCATTAATTTGGTTTCTATACAACATTTGTACCCCATTGAAATGAATTTTCTGGTGAGAAATATCAACCTCTGATATATTCATGCACGCAATTCTCGATGCTTTCCATCCTTCCCTAACAATGCAAGTAAGGTAGTCTTGCCGTCTTCATCAATTGCTTTACACTCTTTCAGCAACCGCTGATACATCTTTGAATCTGATGATGCCTGAGAAAATATATGGGTAAGAAAGGTGCTTCTAAACAATCAATATTTCTAGGAAGAAAAAAAATCAATATTTAGTCTAAATAAACAAGCAGATACTCGTATGGTCAACTGGGTTGCAATTGATACATTCCCAAACTACAGGAGCTATGGCCTATCCAATACTTCATGCTTAGCACATACCTTTCTTAAGCTTGTTTCTAAAGCTTCTCTTCCTGCTAAATGCCTTTTCCTGTACAAATTTTTGAAAAAAAATGATAGCTCAACTGGAATGCACAATAATATGGGGGCATAATCTATATTTTAATCATATAGGACGTCTTTCAAGCAAATTCAAACTTTAAATAAACTGCAAACTTTTCTAATAATGAACCATAGTTGAAATTTCAATGAATGTAAGAAGTAATAAAGTTGCTTCAGAAAATTACCACAGGCCGTCCTTGATTCCCTGCCTGACGGACAGCAGCGACCAGATCTCTGTTCGAATCATTATACAAACTTGTCACCATGCCAGGACGGCCAGCTCTACCTGTTCGACCCACACGATGGAGAAAATCGACAGCTGAAGTTCCAAATTCTGCCTACATATTCATAATGTATAATAGGAGGTTAGCAATCATCAAGAAGATAAAGAAAGCGTACCCCCAAAAAGATCATAGGATCCCGATCAAGAAGTGAGACTCATTTTCACTGCCAATTTAACAATAATTTTTTGATATTTAAATGATCACAAGGGAAGTATTTATCATGCCTCAAATTGATCAAAACAAAATACACTCTCGAACAACCATTAGAAGGGTGTTTAAACAAGCCATTAGAAGAACACAAGTACTCAAACAAAAAAGATTATTATATTACACCTTTGAATGATCGCTTTTAAGTACCTGAATAACATGCGATACATTAGGAATGTCTAAACCACGAGCAGCAGCATCAGTACAAACAAGAATTCCGCCTCTTTCTCGAAAATCAGTCAAATTTTTAGTTCGCTCCTCCAAGGAGCTGTCTCTATGATAAGTAACACACTCAATACTTGCACTTCTGAGGACATTAGCTATTGATTCAACAGCACCAACGGTATTGGCGAACACCATTGTCCAAGTAGGACTGCAAACTGAAACCCCACCAATGATGCTAGGCATACATTTTTCGTTAACGGCTTGTATGAGAGCATCTACTTGTGTATCGGTTGTGACTTCTACCCACCTCTGTTTTAATCTGAGAAATTTTAACAATCAACTACAGGAGTCAGAAAAACACAAACCAAGCTTATTGCCTCTTGCATGAGCCTAATCACATGCCACAGGAAATCAGGCACAGCTAATGGGGCTCATAAAATGATTTGGCAACAAGCAGGTTTAGCACTTTTTTATCAAGTGAAGGAGGAGAAGGTGAACACCTGGGGTTGTGACAGTGGAGATAGGAACCACTGACCCATCTGGATTCTGGAAACATCCTTTTCAAGATTCCGCCAGCCGTTCTTTTCCCACTCTCAGGAAGGGTAGCAGCAACAAAGATATATTGTTTGCTCCGAGCATACGTTTTTCTCACTCTTCTCCAGTCTTTTTCTCTCGTGGGTCTATTGTCAAAGTCACTATCCCTATCAATAGAAGGACCACTGAGACTTTCCTCGTCCAGGTCTTGAGGTTCAATGTCCTCCCCACACTCTGGCTCTAAATCCATAGACAGATCAGAATTCAACTTCTCTGAGTTTTCAACTTCAGAGCTGTTGAATTTTGATAATGACTTCTCCTCAAAGCGAAGCATGTTTATCAGACGAATAACTTGATTTTGGAAGCTTCCACAAAGTAACATATCTGCTTCATCAAAAACCTGCTCATTATACATAAAAGAGGAATACATAATGATAATCAACAAGATAATAAGATTTGGCAGTAGCTATTTACTGTGCTGAAAACAAGGATAAAATCATAGATATATAACAACAATGTTCATCGTAAAGTACATACTGCATACTAAGATTGTCTTTTCTTAACCCTAGTGGCTACAGTGTTGATTCTGGCTGATCGAATCCCCACACAATGAAAAATCAGACTCCGTAATTCAAGAAGTAAGAAAACTGAACATGAGAATAAAAGATTAAAATTGATTGAGTGTGGAGACAAATTAGACAAACATGCATTAACTATCAACTGCATATGTTATATAATATACATCAACATCCGTAATGAATGTGTTCTCCTAGTTTTGTATGGGACATGTTTGGAGCACAGTATCAGAATAAGTGTGGAATATGAAAAAATTAAAATACATATAATCAACTAGGAAGCTTACAAAAGATGATTTTCAATCAAAGAATTATGTTGACCGACTATATGAGCAGATGTTTAGCCACTTATATTCACATTTGAGCAACTAATTTTTCCTAAACTGACAAAAATGATATCCTCAAATTTATCTTCCCGTGCAACAATGGTGAGACAATAAGTATGTCTAACATGATTAATAATCATATGTGACTTACTGTGCTTCTATTCATTACAATATTATTCTGTAAAAGAAACAGAAACGGGTTGATCATAATAGTGGATTAAAACAGAAACAAATACCACATATTTCACATTGCGAAAGAAGTAAGCTCGGCGATTTTTTCCCGCATCAAATGCATATAGGTAATTTAGTAAGGCTGCAGGAGTAGAAACCAATATATCAGGTTGAAAAACTGGCCAACCCTGTAACAGCAGCAAACCCACATCAATCATATGAAAGAGAGAGCTTTTACTTAAACTTGTTGAAAACAACAAACTAGAAACTATCTACATATACATGATTAGGAATTTTTCATCTCAAGGCACATAAACAGCCACTTAACTATCCATATGGGTATAAAAAGAACAAGTAGGGTATAGGCCGTGTATATATAAAAACAATGTTGATTATACTGTCATTGGACACATAAAACAACTCTCTTACAGAACAGGTATACTTTGTGATCAGAACTTAGCATCCATAAATCTCACACATTCTAGACATAATTACAATGAAGCTTCTAGGAAAAGCTAGGTAATTGAGAAATCAATATAGTAAGATGCAATGGTAAGATGAAATGTTTTAACCTTGAAGCAATTATAGAATGAGCTAGACACTTCAAAACAAAATGAACTTTTATCAAGATCCAGAGACTACTTTGCATATCACATTTTTTACTGGGGAAAAAGCTCAGAAAATAGGTCATTGTCAACCCAAGAGAACAAGGGTTATATTAAAAACATGAATATAATTCAAATCTTCCAATTACAAGGTAAAAGAGTGGTTTCCATTCAGGGAAGCTTGTTTCAAAATTTTCACTATGGCAAGAAACTTTACCTGTCTTCCACAAACAGCAAAAACCTTCACGAATGGTTCACCATAGGAATTCAACAAAGAGTTGGTCATGCGAACTACTTGGTCACATAACATAACATTCGGGCAAACTACTAGCGACACATTTTGCTGTTCGCCGGAAGCTTGAGTATCACGATTCTCTATAGAATTGCTGGATGAAGTGCAGAGCTTGTCAATAAGTGGGACCAAGTATCCATGCGTTTTTCCACTACCTGTCTCTGCTGCCACTACCACATCAACTCCTGACATGATGTGAGGAATACAAGCAGCCTGAGACATTTTACCAGACATAAACATTAAAGAGAAATATAAAATACTGCATAGAAATAGATAATAACCAGATAATCTCTATTTAAGACAAATCTAATGGTCATTTTTTTTGCTTTACAATCAGGCTACTTACCGAGCATTTAACAATGTGAACACAAACAAACACTATGAAGCAAAATATACTTTCTTTTCACGAATTAGAGATTCATACTAAAAACTAAAGCAAAAAATGCGTCATGAACATAATGCAGATCAGACAGCTCGAAAAGTTAGCAAATTGATGAACACCACTACCAAATATAACAATAAATTAAAAAAATGTTCTCATAAAATCTATCTAGTTGAAAAAAAAAAAGAATTTACATGCCCCAATTCAAAAAGAAGCTCTACTTCATCACACCATCAAAATTAATAATTTTTCTCTTGTGGGACAATCCATGCAAAAGTAGAAGATAGAAGCTCAACCTGGACGAGGGAGGGCCTGTCCAGGCCAGCGGCGGAAAGGGCAAGCGACAACTGCTCCGAGACACCCAAAGACTTCCAAGAGACGCCATCTTGAGCCAGAAAGGTGTCGGTCGAGCTCCACGTCACCTCGCCGCCGGGGGGAGCGACGCCCGCGGCCGCGGCGAGGGTCCTCGCCGGCGGCGACGAGAGACGATGCCCGGCGGAGGAGTAGGCGGCGGGGGATGAGAAAAATGGAATCTTTGAAGGGGAGAGGAGGCGGAGAACAGCGGGGGTGGCGGCGAAGAGGGGGTGGCGGCAGTGGAAGGAGGCCGCCATTATCGTCTTAGAGAGTGAGAGGGTGGAGAAGGCGAGTATTTGGTTTCCCGTCCTGAATCTGGTGTTAGTGGTAATGGAATTGACTTGCTTCAAATTGAAATGTGTGGTTTTTGTTTTTTTACCCTTTTTAACAATTTCTAACCGTATTAGTGGTTTTATATTATTTATATTACCTTGTCCTAGATAAATTTTATTTTTATGAATAAATTCTCGTTGAATAATAAATTTTATTTTTATGGTCTAATTGATTGATTAAAAACTAGATCCTATTTGAAAAAAGATATATATTACAATAATTTAATTTTTTAAAATAATTTTTATTATATTTTGATCTGATAATATTTCTTACTTTTAATCACAATCCCATACTAGTACTGGGTTTTCTTTTTATTAATAAGATTAGAGATATTAATGACAAATCTATATTTTTTTGTGCTCTCTTTTATGTTTTTACGTGAAGCAAATTTTTTATCGCATTTTGAAAATGATGGAGAAGATATTCTTTTTATTCTCAATTTATTTAGCGTTGTTAATAATAATATAATAAATATATTTCATGAAGAAAATAATTATCATGTTTTTTAATAATTTTCCGAACTGAATTAGAGCATTTAAAGTTAGCCGCAAACATGAAAATTATTTTATAGCAGATGGGAAAATAGAGAAGAACATTATTTGATTTTCATTTAAGGCCAAAATTATTGATAATAAAATCAGCTATTTTTGCATGAAAATAGACATACTTTTTCTAGACATTCTTACAATTGAGATAGATTATTTTAAATAGCGAGTTAACGAGGTTAAGTGAACTCAAACTTGTGAATTTAACTAACGGGCACATCCCTTGGGCATTACCACTATATACTCCATTCAAGCTTTTGGTTAGTAAATCAAAATGTTCTTCATTTTCTCTCCTAGATGACATTTTCTTTTAATCAAAACAAATGTCTTTATATTAAGTGAAACACAATGATCCAAAATCATAAATTATTTGAATTATGGGTCAAAATAAGATTAAAAATTTGCCACTGTCATGACACAATCTCTAGGGCTAATGATATTTCCTAGCAATAAAATTAATAATCTTTGAAATAATTATATGAAGTTTAAATTATTTTCCTTGTAACTCAAATAGGATTATCAATAACCTCCCTAAAAAACCATCATTACCCAATTCTTGGTTCCTGGGGAAACAATAATATATAGTCATTTCTCACAAAGTGGTTGGAATAATAAAAATGACACCACGAAGCATAGCCAAATTATATCAACCTTCTCTGCAAATCCCTTTTATGCATTTTTCACAAATGGAATAGAAGATGGTCAAATTCAGAAAAAGGAAAACAAAGAAGTAAGAGAGCATTAGGAGGAACCACGTGACTGTTCAAGAGGCTGCACAAATACCTACTCCAACAAGCAAATTGAAGAGGCTTCATTTTCGTTTCAAACATCACAATGTCATGATTTCGTGCTCACATCACACACACAAAATGAGATGTCAAAAGAAAAAAGGGAAAAGACACCCAAAATTCTCATCTGGCTTAGATTCTTAAATGTTGTTTGATCATCCTGTCACAAGCTTAAGCAGGTAGAGAAGCTGCATTTCATCCTCACCCTCTACAAAGCTGTGTTTAGTTATATGACAACAGGAGGCAAAGTGGAGCCTTGAATGCCATCTCAAATGTTGTACGAACATACCTTTTTTAAAAACGTAAAGCTGTTAATTTAGGTTTTCTACTTGAAGAGGTTGAACAGTAAATGGCAACAGAAGGAGATGTAAATGATGTTATCCTAATTCCCAAACCAACTAGCTGGAAAAGCAGAGAACATCTACAGCATGAACAAGCACATTTCCCATTCACAGAATTATTCAATATGAACATCAATATGATTCTTAACGGTTATGGAAACAAAAACACAATAACTTTAAAACACAGCTTCAACAAAACAAGCGAATTGTACAGAATTGGCAAAATTGCAAAACTTGTATCAGTGTATATCAATTATTTATGCGTTTAAAGTTTCCGATTTTCGATGCATTATTATGTGACAACATGAAAAGTTCAATCTGCGACTGGCTGACTAGACTACTAATACTGGACTAAAACATTTAGTTTGCAGAATCAAGCGAGTTAGGAAGAGTGAGGGTTGCTCACACATTAAATCCCTCCATACGAAGGCACTGGAGATGGGCATCAATCCATTTCTTACAAGCAGCTTCCCCATGCTCCACTATGCACTCGTCCCTCAGCCTCTTTGTATCAGGGCAAGCACAGCACATCCTTTTTTTCGGTTTTGTATCATGCGCAGTGGTTGGGTTCGAGGAATGCTCCATTACTTGGCTAGCTGATGGTGGATTAGTGCTACAAGCCACAACAACGTTGCCAGTTTCCATTCCAAAAAAAACTGCTATATGATACACAAGGGTCCTGCAAAATAAAAAGAAACAGATAGAGACACTGTTATAATCTACACCTTATCATTGCTAGGCTGAGTAGATAATATTCACTAGATGCACTATTTCTTCTTCTTCTTCTTTTTTTTTAACAACTCAAAATCATACAGAAATGAAGTAGCTAGTTCTTGGAGGACACTGGTTGCGTTAATTCTCCAAAAATGGGACAATGAGATTAATTTTAACATGATTTTCATTAACTTTCCAAATTACAGCATTGAGTTGACAGTCTACTTCTTCTGAACCATTAATCAACCCAAGAGTTTTAAAACAATATAGAGTATGCCTATCGAAAAAAATTAAATAATGATTTGAAATAAATAAAAAAATTCCATTTGTTCATGTTGTCCTTTTTACATCTGTATAAGCAAACAGATGAAAATGAAGAATTCATGACCCATATTCCTCAGATTTCTTGCATCAAATAAAAAGTTAGAAAAAAAAAAGATGCATAGTGTACACATGAAAGCATGTATGACCGACATTTAAATTGTCCACTTTCAGCTTGTTGATCCAAACAAAACAAGAAAATTGTTGACTAAATTCACACCAAAAAATACCAGCACAGTTGGAAACAAATTCCTGCAGCTCTCATATCTATGGAACTCACATAATTAAATAACCAGTCTACCCAAACAAATATGACAATAAACATTAAACAGGAAGTCCATATAACCTACATAGCTCATGTATTGGAAGCATGAATTGACGGCCCACTTGGTCTGAGAACGTCTATCTACAGATATAGAGGGTGCAATTTTGTACTAACTTAAAAGTATTTCCAGTTACCAACAAAATACCGTGCATCCATGTAGAAATCAACTATTGAAAATTGCAGAATTCATGCATAGGAAAAACACATATTCCTCAGGCTTTTTTGCATCAAAGCATGGTTTCCAATGTCGAGATAAGTCTATCATAATGTCTGCGGGTGGAAAACACGAAATCCACCCCCCAAGATATTTACTGATATAGGTCGGTGATACACAGGCTATACGGGAAATCGGAGGCAGGGGTAAAGCTTGCCTGCTGTGAAGCTGTCGTTGGCCGGGAACTCGCCGGACGGTGGATGGGTGAGAGGGTGAAAGGGAGAAAGGGAAGT
>JAVDBV010086387.1:0-10434 GCA_032619315.1 Piper longum | reverse complement strand
GGACGTCCGTAATTCCCACCGGTTTGTTCATCATCCAACCCTCATGCATACAACTCCTATTACTTCCTCCCCTTTTTACCAATCATATGGCATGAATGTGGATGCAACAGCAGCAAATCAAAGGAGTAGTAACATCATCCATGATCATTTACATTTTCATAAACTTTAAACTATGTATGCATGAAATCTAAGAAGATGGAGGAGAGATCTTACCTTGCAAGGAGGAGGGCGGCTCCTATTTGGAAGAGGGAATGAGGATGAAGCCCTCTTCTTTAGCCTTCTTTTATAACACTCAAAGCTAGGGTTTTCCTTAAATGGGTAATCGGGTAATTGACATGGTTCACTTAACTACTTAAATGGTTAAATGTTATAGTTCCACTTAACCGGTTAACGGGTAAATGGTATGGTCCACTTGACCGATTGAACAAGAATTAACCGGTTAAAAATACTTTTCACTTAACCGGGTAACCAGCTAACAACAATTAGTTTAAAATGAAAAAAATAAATTCTTCCACAATCGATCCTGCCGCGTCGGTCATTTTTTTTTTTTTTCCAGGTCTTTACACAATCTGATTTGAGTATTTTTACTCGAACTTGAGCGTGTATTTTATTTTATAACGAGTGTCAAAAGTTTTTTGATAATGAGTTTGATTTGAACCGGTTCGATCCTCAATTTTTTTCAAGTTATGTCTCTGCCCGTTATAGCCCTACATGAGTTTAGAAATCTGGGATTTTGGGAATTCGGGTTGTCGTCTTTTAACTCTTCCAAATATGAATGGGTGCTTAATTTTCTTGGTAACTCATAAAAGGATCTTATTGATTATAGAAGGTACAAATTTCTTTATCAATATTAGTATTCTTGATAATCATCTTCTTAACAATGAATCTACCGACCCAAAAGCCAAACGAAAAATAAAAACTATGAACACAATCAATCTCAAAGCTAGAAATGATAATGTTGATAGTGTTCTAACTGGAAACAGCTCCTCCAATTATTGCGCCAGCAATAGCAGCATTCTGTAAAATCTTTATCTCATAGTAAATAGTGATTAATGATACGATGAAGACATAGTCGACGTCTGCTTTAATGCTAATAATCAAAGAGTCTTTTGATAGTAATAGCTCCCCAAACACAGCATTGTTCCTAACCTGTGCAAATATTGCATAAACAAATCAACATACCAGAGATGATGCATGAATGACTCAAACTTATGATCACCATCAACATAGCAGAGATGATGCATGAATTACTCAAACTTACGATCACCTTCAACTATAAATTTACATGTTCTGAAAATAAAACTAAGAGCTTGTTCCAAAATGTCGAGATTGTAATTCATTTTGAAATGATTTAGCTCGTACAAGATTTATTAAAGCTGGAACTTTTGATTATTGACATAATTCTTCTATTTGAAATGAAATTCCTAATATCCCATCCTTTAAATTATAGCCCTCAATTTGGGCAGAAGGATAAAATGTAAATTATAACAAGATCTCGAAGTCAATTAAACTTCTGGGAAAAAACTCTATTCTATTGATATTACATGCCTTTCAAGGTATAAGAATAATACACAATAAATTAATTCTGCAAAGTGTTGCTTCAATTAATATAAATCAAGCCTAATGCTAAACATTTCGGAACTAAATTAAAAAATAATTGGTTACCTCTGCTATGACGGTGTCCCCTTTGTAAATAGTACATGTTTGATTGGAGTTTCTGCCTTCTAAGTGGAAATCACATTTATTCTCATTTGGGTTGGATGGAAAGAAGACATCTAGGTTGGGTCTCAACTGCCAGTACTTGGAATCCTTCACCGTGAACAAGACATTGCTTTTATCGGTGCTATCTCCTCTATACACCATCCACCTTTTGTGGATAGACATCACCTGTGTACCCACATAATATTTCACTCCGTCAAATCAACCCAGATTTAGTTGATTGTTTGGTACTTGGTTTTATTCTTCTTCTTTTTTTCTGCTAGTTGATATAGAAATGGCTTTTGGGCTATGGACCTTAGCTTAAGACCCATGTGATTATAAATAGGAAAATTTAAGAAGACAATTAAGAAGCAGAAAGGATAATGTCTTTATCTATGACATCTTACAATAGCAGGTCAATAAAGAAGTATTGTCCTTTGCAAAAATAAATTGAGCTGAATAAAATATTTTGTGATAAAAGTTTAAAGAATCAATAAAAAAATTTTATGATCACAGAAGATGCATATAATTTTCTGATGCCATTTCTCCTTGTTGATTACTGAAGAAAATTTTTCCAACAAATTGTTATGGTTAAAACCAAAAGGAGAAAAATAATAGTGATCTATCCATGGTAGCCCGAGAAATATGTGGTGGCAGAAACGCTAAAGCATTACCTTGTCACGCATGGTGAGGATGGGAGAATCAGATGTATCATACAATATCCTGTTCGTGTGTATGCCATGGCCGCGGCCTCTCACTTGAAACATTGGCTTTTGATTGGCATCGAAAATTTCGAAATGGGTCTTTGTAAAGAGCCCATTGTTGTGGTTCAAGATTAAAGTGATCGGATGAGGCGCACAAAAAGCTTCGTCTAACACTACGATTCTTCCCGATGTTGCTGCTATAGCCATCTTAAGAAGAGGAAACACCAGCCAATCTGAAATTCAATCTTGAAACCGCGATTAAGAAGGAGGTAGTGCACTGGCTTGTAATTCTGATTGGCAAGAACGGTCTTAAGATGGGAAAAATCATTTTGATGCTGCCTACATTTATAGTAGGATGATGTTGAAGAAGATATTTTACATTTGCGTTGAGTCAATCGCCAGGTTGTCATTTAATGAAACATAAATCACGGGAAGAGGAGTTGTTGGCTTGAATGAATTATTTGTTCGCGTAGCAGACCTGAAATTTATTCTAAAGCAATGAGGTCACGAACAAGAAATAGACGGTACTAAGGGGAGCATGCTTTGGTTCAAACCGAGAAAACCGACCAAGCCAAACCAAATAAAAAATTTGGTTTGGTTGCAATAAATATCGGGTCGGGTTTTGGTTGAGCGAGTAATGAATTTTACAAGGGTGTAACAATTTTGGTTTGGATTCGAATGAAACCAAAAGCAGCCGCCAAACTGACCCATTTATACCAAAATCCTTAATATAAAATGAACAAGATATTGTTGATAGTTTCATAGTTTCCTGAAGTCTGAAAAAGAGATTGTTGATTATGTCTAATGAAGAATATTGCCGGATGATGAAAATGATGTTGGTGACTTTAAATATGCTAATAAAAAAGTCTTATTTACTAAACTAGCTTTTATATTAAAAAGATTTGTGACACTTATTAAAAATTTCCTTTGGTGTTTAAAGTCCTTTTTACATTAGGCAAACCCAGATCATCTTCATCATCTGACAATGTTCTACATCAAATGAAACTAATTGAATGTGTTATTGAGTGCTTCACTGTGAAGTTTTGCAATTAGACACCTTCACTATAACAACCCGATTTCAGTTAACCTAAAAATCGAATTAGAAATGTTACGATCGAGTCGACTCATATCTAAAGTTGTTTGTTAATAAAACTTGATCGATAAAATAAATCGAAAACATCATGATAATAGATGACATTGTTAAATATCCACCAAAACACATTAAATATAAATAAAAGTGAGAAAGGAAATAAATTCGTTGAGCTCTAGTGTGTGTAGCGTTTATCTATCCTCCCACTAAAGTCAACTCATGATTGCAAAACCTACATATATAATATCAAAACGTTATTAACAAGTATTATTAGTCAAACAAATAACTAATACAAACTGAGAAATAGGTATTCCATTACCCATGGAAACATAAGAAACTTCAAAATTGCCTTACACTAGGCGGTAAGTAAACATAATTAAACAATTGTTGGCATGCATGCACGACTAATATTTACATTCATGCATACGGCGCTTACACCCGTTCATCCTCTATATTTGTAACGACCCACCATTTTTCACAATATTGTGCACCTCGCTTGTGTTACTCAAAATTTAATAAACCAACCCTATGACGACCAGCCCTAACTGGACCGGGTGTTACTTAAAATATTACATGAATAATATTAAAGCAAATAAGTCTAACATTTCTAACTTATCAAAAGAACTTATGTTTCATATGACAATATACGAAATAATTATCCCACGGTCTTGCACCGTTTCCCATAGCGACATTTATAACAGAAGAAAAATAAAAAGGAATGTCCGCTTATTATCTGTTCACCACCTAAGTTGGTAGAAGAACCACCCAGTCGTCTCTTACTCTTTAGTTCCAGTTGTTAACCTTTGGAGACAATTCCGCATTAGTGATTAAAACGCTAAGCCGTATAATTAACTAAAACAAGTCCATAAACTCCCTATCATTATCTATATTATTGGCTGTTGAGACCATACCAACATGTCCACTTATTGGCTGATGGTTCAGTCCACCATGTCCATTAGTCGGCTAATGGGTCAGTCTACCATGTCCATTGGCTGATGGGTCAGTCCATCATGTCCATTACCGGATGGCGAGTTCATTCGACCATGTCCGTTGTCAACTAGTGAGTCCAATCCACCATTTCTGTAATTGGCTGGCGAGTCCAATCCGCCATGTCCAAGTTATTGGCTGATGGGTCAGTCCATCATGTCTATTACCAACTAGCTAGTCCAACCCTCCATGTTTGTAATTGGCTAATGGGTCAGTCCATTACCGGCTGGCGAGTCCAAGCCCCCATGTTCGTTATCGGCTGGTGAGTCCACTCCACGATGTCCATAATTGGCTGGCTAGTCCAATCCGCCATGTACAATTTATTAGCTAATGGGTCAGTTCACAATGTCCATTACCAGCTGGTGAGTCCAATCCGCCATGCCTGTTATCGGCTGGTGAGTCCAATCCACCAAGTCCATAATTGGCTGGCGAGTCCAATCCTCCATGTCCAATTTATTGGCTGATGGTTAGTCCATAATGTCCATTATCGGCTGGCGAGTCCAATCCGCCATGTCCGCTATCGGCTAGTGTGTCCAATCCCCCATGTCCGTAATTAGCCAGCAAGTCCAATCTGCTGTGTCTAATTTATTATATTATTGGTTGTCAGGTCCATTTTGACATGTCCATTATTTGATTATGAAGGGCGCAACCCATGTCGGATGTAGTCAATTCCTTAACCCCGGTTGCATTCGGTGCATGGTAGTCGAATCTGGGCTTAGGCTGATCAGGCTGTCTAAAAGGGAAAATACAACATTTTAAATAATAATTTTGACCTGGTTAGCTTGTACGTAATCCAACAACTGTGACCACGATCTTAATCTGAACGAGAACATAAATTATATATAAGTATAATTTTTTTCGCATTTAAAATCGTTGCAACTAAATGATTAATATATCTATTAAATTTAGACAACATATAATATGCCACATTAATTAATTAATTTATGAACCAGAATTAATTATTGTTATTTGTATCCTAATTTAAGGATGTCACTAATACATCTACTTGTAATTTATTTAATTCAATATGGTTCAACCCTTCCTTATTTAATTATGCTATTTCGTGATTTCTATACGATTATATTTCATTAACCCATTTTTATACCTTACTAATTTGTTATTAAAATAATTATTTTAATTACCAAATATTAATGTAATATAGTAAAGGTGAAATCTTTATTTTATTTATTATTTATAACTCTAAATTTTAATTTAATCGCTTGTAATAAGCCGATTAATTATTGATCATTTGTCATGACCGTATTTTATTATTTATAGCAATTTTGTATAATATTTTATAATTTTAGCCACTTAACTCGTACCCTATTAGATTAATTATTTTTAAATATATATTATAAGTTGATATTTTTTTTTTTAACTTGAACCGTGTCAATTCAACCTGTATTTTCAAGTTTGCCATCTTCTTCTTCCCCGACGTTCTTCTCTTTTCCACACCTTTATCTTAGCACCAAAACAAGCACCATCATCTTCTCATTCAATCCAACATTAGACCACAACTCTTATCTACCCCAACAATATAATTGGAACGCCGAAGATCTAAGCTTTATCGCAGCTATAAATTGAGAACCGGATTGCACCACATGGCAACCGACCAGCGGCCATGGAGACCCCGACCTCCAGCTATGGCAGCCCTGACCTGCAGCTATGGCATCCCCGACCTGCTCCCATGTCGAATCCGACGTGGCTAGCAGCACCGCCCCAATACTCCCCTCCTTCCTGCACCATGACGCCACCCCGCTATTGCAAACGAGCAGGACGTGCTACCCTCCTTCATAACTTCTTGCAACTCTGCCCAATTTAGAGATTCACTACTTCAGGCCGTTATCAACAGGGATGGATCGGCCTCTTTTCGACGTTGCTGGGAGTAGGGTTATTCTCTCCCGCAGAGTTGTCAGGATCCCTCAGGAATGGAACAGTTCGCTGCACTAATCCGGAGCCCACTTTGACTGTCACGGCATCCGCTCATAGTACGTGAAGTCAATTTTGCCATCTCTCATCTCACTGAAAACTCGATAAAATATATATATAGGCCTGGGAAGGGATTTATAAAATAGGCCCGAAGGCAACTTGCGGTGGATCTTGTTTTCGAAATCATTCTCGAGGGATCTCATCCTCGAGGGTTATTAATTCGAAAAACTGTTCGGCTAAATGGCCCGAGTTAAGTGGGATCCGATAAAATGCCACTTAACCCGTCCTGCATGTCATAAATCAAACATGCAATAGAAAGAGTGTAAAGCAGAGACAAGTACTAAACGGACCTGGTAGAAGCTCCAAGCGTGTCATCGTGCCTATGCGGCTAGCTCCTACTCTGTACCTACACATCAAATCTAAAAGCTAACGCCCGCTAAATGAATGATGCATCAAACTAGTCCTAATTATTACACTCACAATACAATCAGAATCAATCAACAACTCAATAATCATTAATGTAAATAGTTCTAAGTCATCTTATTCATATCAATTTTATTATGTTTTTCTAATTTATATCGCAACCACTTATCATGCTCAGACTACCTCATTAGTCACTTAATCCTCATCATTCTTAATCACATCATGTAACTCATCATTTCATTTACATTTAGGCATTTATTATATCAATTACTCAACCCTAGCATGTTGTCTAACAATCATCAATTCTAAATAATAAACTTAGAGGTAATTATACCTCGCGTCGTCGACAATCAGCGACGGTTAGGGTTTTGTCATGCGCACATCTCGAACCTCAAATTTGGCACTCGACACCGTCCAAAGCTCGATCGGGTTCGACTGGATGAACTCTGTGGAAGATCCAACGAATTCCATCCACTCAGTTTTCTGGCGAGTTCCGGCAGTTTCTCTACGAGTTTCGGTGGTTTTCCGGTAGCTTTTCGCCGGTTTTCCAGCTGCAATCACCGGCGGCATCTATTGGCCAGATAGTGGTGCTATTGGGTATCATTGGAACCGGCTCAGCGAGCCTGACGTATTTGTGGCAAAAACAGAAATGGCTGCGCTGGGTGACTTGATCCGGCCGGCCTAGGTGGCGATAGGCTCCGATATTGGTCGGGGTAGCTCGCTGGGTGATCGAGGATGTCGAGCCGACCACCCGAAGGTGACGGTGATGTCGCCAGCGACGAAATCGGTGACGTGAGCTCATCGCTAGGTGCGGCAATTCCGGCGTCGCAGCGGCCAGGTGGTGGTCGGGCCTGGTCGGGGCGGCACGGCAATGCTGTGCCGGGGCGGAGTGGCGTTGATCGGCGGACGGGCAGCACTGGCAGAAACGGCGGAGACCATTAAAGGGGGGAGGTGACGGTGATTATTAACTGTATGCCCTCATACATTCTAAAAACTCATTCTTTGCTCATGGATGTCGTTTTCATAACATACTCAGGTACACATGACCCTCAAGGCTCATACACGTGACCAGCGCCAGCTCAGTACACTTGTTCTAAAATATACTCAACTCAAACCGACGGCTGAACCGATCGGCGAACGACTATAAAACTATGACTCGAATCACGGATTTTACAGTACCATTTATTTTACATGCTAGGTGCACGTGACACCTAAATTAATGGCACCTAAAGTGGTGCCTTTAGAATCAGAGGTCTTATCTATGAAGTATGCGTGGTATGGGAGACTTGTGCGATATAAATAACGGTGTCATGGGACTGTGTGTCCCACTTTAGCTATGCATATGAGTGGCAATGATTAAATACAAAAAAAAATTAAAAAAAAAATTGAAAATCGTGATTTTTTAAATAAATATTTTAATGAAAATATGAAGATATTTAAAGTAACTTTTATAGAGTTAGATACAAGTATAGAGCTAGATACAATTTGTAACGACCTGCCATTTTTCAATTATTTAAATACGCCTAGATGGCTAGGTGTTACTTAGACAAACTACTAAGTTGCTGAATTATAACAATTTAACAACAATGTATAAAGATTGGTTCCAACTGTCTCCAAGTAGCCACACATATTTCTCAAAAAAAATTAAAAGGGAGTCCCAATATTTATCTTGCTCCATTCTCTAGTTCTTAATGGCTTATCCCACCTAATTTTGTATCTGCACACCTGCGGAAGCAATTCCACCAAAGAAAATACCTGTCAATTTGGCTAAGGACAGCTCCACACACTTGGCTCAAAATAAAAATCTTCCATCTCAATAGACCTTGACATAGCTCTGATACCAATTTGTAACACCCCGATTTCGGTTCACTTAAGAACCGAATCAGAAATGTTGTAATCGAGTTGAGTCATGTTTAATGCTGTTGGTCGATACGACTCGATTGATCAAATAGATCGAAATAACCCTCTTGGTGTCATGAGAATGGAAGACATTGTCAAATAAACATCAAACATAAATAAATGCAAGAAAGTAAATATAAGGTTGAGCTCAAGAGTGTGTACCATTCATCTGTCCTCCCACCAAAGTCGATACAGGATTTGCAAGACCTACATATATTATATAAAAATCGTCAATAACAAATGTTACTAGTCAGAAAAATAACTAATAGAAACTGGCAAATGGGTATTCCATTACCCACGAAAACTTATGATACTTCAAGAATGCCTCACACCGGATAATAAGCAAACATAGTTAGCAAATGCTGGCTCACATGCACGGCTCATAATCATAATCATACATACATACAACGCTTACGCCCTCACACCTTCCATATCACCCGCCACTGTACTCTAGTGGCAAAAGGAACAATTAAGTTAGTGCCACATATTCCGGAAATGCGTTGCATTACGCAGTACCATCGTACACCCGCACTACCTCATGGTTTGAAGGAGTACTAGCACAGCCCACACACATCTCCGTACCACTCATTCTCTTATTCGTGAAATCCGTAGAACAGTGAGTACTTATATAATAGGCTTAGGGATGAGGCTTGTATAATCAATTTCTGGAGCTAAAGTTAAAAAACCAATTAGGGATCTCATCCTTGTAGTTTTATTAAACTTGCGTATAAAACACGGCTAAATGACTCGACACTAGAGGGATCAAATAAAACACCGCCGATGACGTCCTACGTTTAAAACCCGATTAAATCTTACACAAGGAGTCAAGTAAAGAAGGAGAGTCCTACAGACCTGTCGTCCAAGCTCGAAGCGTAATTACACATCTACGGCGAGCTCAGACTCTAAAGCCTACATCGGGACCCACTGCTAAGTATGTTAAGTAAAACTAATGTCTCTATATCATGCATGCTCGTGGTGTGTGCTCATATCATCAATACATCTTAATAAATGAAACAATACTAACAAACTTATAATTAAACACTTGGCACACAAATCGAGACATAGTAATACAAAATAATAAATAATAAATATACAAGAAACTGCACTCATGGATAATTAGATAAATAAAAAACACATAATCATAAACATAAATAATACACTAATTATAAAATAATAATATAATTATATTATATTAAGTACAAAGGCAAACACGAGTAATTATCATGTATACATATTTTAGTAAGCACATAAATAATCAATTAATTTATTAATAATTAAATAATAAATAAATAAATAAATAAATAAATAGTTAATATTCATTAAACTCAAATAACAATAATATCAGTCATACAACACAAGAATACATAATTAAATACAAATAAATATAACATACACATAACGAATAAATAAATAAATTAATTAATTAATTAATTAATAAGATTTAGTAGCCATAATAAGACTGATATTCATAACTAAATATAATATTAATAATAAAAAATAATCATGTAAATATTCATCGTATATGATAAACATATAAATAAAAATAAATAAATAATAATAAATAAATAAAATAATAATGAAAGAAAATTCATCATAACATTCAATCATGCTAAATCATGTGAATATGCATCTAAACTAATTTTAGGGATTCTCAAATTACCGAAAACGGGCTGCAAATAAGCTGAACTGGACCGAAACGAGCTG
>JAVDBV010086386.1:2717-15283 GCA_032619315.1 Piper longum | reverse complement strand
GAAGATTCTTTTTTGCAAAATGGTTACATTGAGGATCATGAGAAGAACACTATTGAGTCTACAAGTGATTCGCCAGCCTTCTATGAAAAGTTGTTGATAGTTTTAAGCAACATCGGTTATTGCAAGGATAAAGTTTCCCACGAGTTGTACAACAAATACAAGCATATCTGGCTGTCAACAGAAATGGTCCTAGAATTTGTCATCTATACATGACCTTCCCTTATTGCTTATAAGCAGACTGCTGAACTAACTACAAAAACTGAGATGTCAATGTTTCTGATGTGGGAATGATGCACTTGCCTTTATAAAAACGTTAAAGAAAAGATAAGTGTATTTTTTAGGTCATTATTTATCTCCACCTATTATTTTTTATTTTCTTGGTCATGGCTTTCCTTATGTAGTGCATGAATGATGGTTATTTTTGTGATGACTCTAGGGAAAGGGATGAGGATGATCCTGATATTAGGGACCTGGAGTTGTCGTTTGGAGCACTTGAGGAGAGGGTCCTAGAACAGTACACTCATGCGAAGGTACAGTGCATTGTGCTTCTCTTACAACATATATGCTTGTATCAACTATGGAGCTGTTGAGAGATTTCTTTCATTTATTCTCTTTGGTTGTTCCAGCCCCACTACTATATTCTTTTCAGAGTTCGTAGACATAAGTTAATTTTCCAAAAGTGAAAAGGGAATCTTTTTTTAAAAAAAAGTCAATTCTAACTTGCATGGAGCAGTGGGAAGCGGTATTAAGTTGATATTAGTTCAGTGAGGGACTTAAGATCTACGATTGAGAGGATTGAATATTGATGGTGAACTGACGTGAAGAGCTGGGGAGGTATAGCAGGAAAGGGTAGAGAATGGTGGGAAGTTTAGAATGCCCTAGGAAAGGGTACTTGGGATCTACCAAGAATTTTTTTCATTAATCATCAAACTCTGATTACAATAATGGATAAAACTTCTGAATAGGTTGATTTCTAGACCTAAATTAACATTATGAAAATTCCAAATAAACCTTTTGAAACATAAAATTTTGAAAAACGTGGTCAATATTTATTGAGCTGGCTAAAATACCTAAAAAACTTATTTGTTCTGCATCAAATATGATCCTTGTGCCTGACCATGATTGTTTGGACTTAAGGAGGCAATAATCATTATTCTTCCAAATTTTTGTAGATCGCTGTCCCCACTTTATCTCTGCATGTAACTTTTTTTATTGAGGGCTAAATTTATCTGTATTTTATTTTTTGCCTCGGATCAGTCTAACAAGATAAGAGAGTCCGTGATTAACTATCTCTCAGATTCAGGAGTGCAATGGGGATCCGCTCCTGTTGTGAAAGTAAGTAAATTGGAAGAATTTTGTAGTTGCAAATGTATGAGGATGGAGTGTTGAGCGTTCCCTCTCCTTTAAATAATTACTGCTAGTTACCTTGTGATGACGAATGATTATGTAAAGCTGTGAATGCTAAACAGGGTGTCCGAGATTCGGCTGTGGAATTACTCCACACTCTTGTTGCTGTCTATGCAGAGGTTAAATCTTTACCCCTATTATTCCAACTGCTAGGGCACAGATTATAGAATAGCTCTACATGGCGGTCCTTGTGCCAGCCACTTAAAATGGACCCATCATGTAATTGGTTCTAGTTTTCCATTTCTTTTTTATTTTATATTTTTTGCAGAAATGACTTCAATAATCACAGAACTTTAATCTTTTTCACTTTAGTAAAATCGATGTTGTAAATTTTTCTTTTCTCATTGTATGAATCGGTAGCAGTATGTCCAAAAAATCATCTCAAGATAGAATTTGAACTTCCAAATTAACGAATATGATAACATGTTGTGTCCCGGCCTTCCCCTCTATTGTTGCAGTTAATTAGCCTGCATGAGATTGATATTTTGTGCCGTGTGCTTTAGGTCTTTACTTGTGCAAAACCTCTATTAGAGAAAGTACTTGGTATATTAGTAGAGGGCTTCATTGACACACTGCTTAGCCTTTGCTATGAGAAGAAAGCTAAAGAGCTTAAGTGCCTGGATGCTAATGGCTTTTGCCAACTCATGCTCGAGGTGAATTTTTTATTTTGACCAGTTTTATTTCCTTCTGTCTCCATATGTTGCATGAGCAGCTGATCCATGTTAATGAACTCCCCACTCTTCTTTCCTGTAGCTTGAGTATTTTGAGACCATTTTGAACAAATATTTCACATCCGAGGCCCATGGGTCCCTCAAGTCCCTGCAAGATTTCTTGTTAGAGAAGGCAACCGAAGGTGGAACAGAGACTATGGAAAACCCA
The DNA here is from genome assembly GCA_032619315.1 of Piper longum. Taxonomy (NCBI): domain Eukaryota; kingdom Viridiplantae; phylum Streptophyta; class Magnoliopsida; order Piperales; family Piperaceae; genus Piper; species Piper longum. The sequence continues at coordinate 12,997 of JAVDBV010086386.1, read as the reverse complement.
GGTCATCATCGACGATCTACTCGAGGGAGTGAAGATGGTATTGCAGATGACAGGCAGCAAGGCTTGTCTGTTTCTCCAGATGATCTGATCGTAAGATTTCGTACTTTTGAAAAAGATTATCCTGCTTGTTAAACTTTCCTAATTTATCTAGTATACTAGGGGAGTTTCTATCTATGTTGGGAAATCTTGGCAAAACCAGTGGGAAGAACTTAGAATGCAGCATTCTTAGATGCTTTTTATGATGAACAGATTTTGAAATGAATCTTTTGAAAAGAACTGAGGAAATGGCATGAAAATACTGGTAGTGTAGTTAAAGATTATTCTTCCTCTGGTCTGGAATTTATCTCGGGACCCAGAAAAGTAACCAGAGCTGAAATAATGCTGTACTTTCATCTGTAGCATCAGCCAAAATTTATCATGTTTTCTAGAATTTGAATTTTACACAGCTGGCGGAAGTCAAACCTAAAATTATATTTTTTTACTAGTGATCTTCCCGAGTGATGAACCCACAATTCCTAAGTATTGTTATGAACTGATAGGGTTTTGTGAATTTTTATGTTCAACTTCAATCAGATATTTGGGGCGTTTCATTTCACCATTACCTTTGCTCTCCGCATCTAATTTTTCTAGGTGAAAGAATTGAAATGGTTATGTTTTGGTCTTGCCCTTTCAGGCACTTTCGCAGCAGTGTAGTTCGGAATTGTTGCAAGCAGAACTGGAAATAACTCGTCTCAACATAGCATGCTTTATGGAAGCAGTAGATCCACTTCCTGATTCTGCAAAGGCTGCACACACTTCACTCAGAGGACCATTTTATTCTCCGAGCAAAAAAAACAGAGGAGTGCGTGCTGTTGGATCTCCCAGCTTCTCCCGCCATAGGCGTCGATAATTGATCAACTACTTGCATCTTCGTTCCCCTTGTAATTATGTATATTACCTCTTTGGAAAATTTCCAATCATTTTTTGTGTTGGCAGAGCGAGTTTAATGGTGCATGAGACAGTTTTCCCTGAGATGCTTATTTCACCGTGCGTGTGCTTCTATTGCTGTAAATTATAATTATTTATTGATTTTCAAGGTGTTGGCTACAAAGCATCATTCCGGAATTTCTTGGTATTGTAATGATATTGTACAAAATATGATTCTTTTTTTGCACGGCTTTTGGAACGTTGATGTAATTCTGGGGAAGGGACTTGAAAAATGCGGCGATGTGTTGTTTCTTACCTTTGGTTTCATGGCTTTAAGTAGTGTTGGGATTTGCCACAAACAAAATCCAGGAATCGGCAATAACAACAATAATAAAGATAGAATAGCTAGCAAACCAACAAGATCACTAAAAACATAAAATCAGAAAATAAGAATGAAAAATATCAATTTAGTGGGGAAAGCCAGTGGCAATTGATCTAAATTTATTATGATTATCCAATAATTACAATCATAGAATCATTGGAAAATAAATAATAAAATAACTAATAAATTGGATGAAGAGAAAAATACTAGAGAAAGGAAACCTTCCAAGTCGGAAAATAATAATAACGAAGCAATGAATGGATGACCCAAACTGAAATCTAGAATCCGATCTTCCACTCAACACTAAATCAGCCCTTCATTTTTTTTTCCATTTTGATCTCTCAAGTTAATCCTCCACACGTACATACTATAAGTATTCTCTCCATGAAAACCCTTTTAAGTTAGACATAAGTTGTCACAAAATATATTTAAATGGGTTACACACGTAAACAAGCTGAAATGGGTGTGAGCAACCCAATACTCCTTAGCGCCTTGTTGGGTTTTTCAGGCTGAGAAGAGAAGGACAAGCGGCGCTTACTGGTTTTATCGCGTGGAGAAATGAGCTACTGTCTGGTAACGATGTAAAATATGATACACTAAATTTGTTGTAGAAAACCGAACAATTCTGGTGGCATCGATTGCTTATAATCCACAAGAGCAGACAAATATATATGTATGCAATTGTCTGATTGAAAATGCAAGCTCGAGACTTCATAATGTTTCCTTCGCGTACATCACATCTCATTTGATTAACAAAATGATTCAACTAACAATTATGAAGGACTAGTATTAGATAGTCGAAAATTCTCCTAACTACTGCTACAACTTCTTGGTTTGTTACCGTATTCATGGCTTTTGAGCTCCTTCTCCGACAATCTATCACCGCCTCATCTGTACTACCATTTCAGATAACGCAGAGAGGCAGCAGAATTTGGGCCAATCATTTCAAGAGTGAGAAATCTGCCTTCCGATCACATTTTTCTCAGTTCAAACCAGTTCTGGCAGCCAGAGCTGCTGTCTAATCACTGGTATTAAGGCTAGCCTCTATGAAGCAGTTCAAGGTAAACCCACTTGGATTTTCATCTCTCGAAAAGCATTTTTCCGCATTTTCCAAATCTATGTTCTTTCATTAACTAAATGCTTGAGGTGTTTTAAGGAATCAACAGAGGAATATTTGGACTTCCATCTGCCAAAAAGGCTGAGATTGAAGGCATAGTGAAACAATTAGAGTGTCAAAATCCCACACCAAATCCAACTGATTATCTGGAAAAGGTGTATAATAATGCTCATCACCTCTGATGATCTATGAATGCTAATGGCAATTGGTGTAAACGTTGTTAAGTGTTTATACAAATGGTAGGTGGATGGCTGTTGGAAGCTTGTGTACAGTACAATTTCTGTACTCGGTGCCAAGAGAACGAAGCTTGGATTGAGAGATCTTGTCTCTCTTGGAGACTTCTTACAAATAATTGATGTCGACAATGTAAACATTCTTCATTCAATTGGCCGTTATTCATCACTGTTTTGAAAAGATCATCGTCCAATATATCATGGTTTATCTACTCATTTTCTCGAATTTTAATTTCATTTTGAAGATGAAAGACGAAGATTTTTAAACTATCTGAGAGTTTACTTTTATGAACGAACAGGGTTAGGCATATAATGTGATAAAATTCAGTGTGAGGGGAATGAAGAATCTGACTGGGGAGCTGTCCATTGTAGCTTCCTTCCAGATTGCTTCAAAATCAGTTAGTGACTACTACTCATAATCTTCTAATTATTATCTCTACGTATTTCTTTTAACCGTGTTCGTTTATTTGTGATGCAAAGAGAGTCGACATCAAATATGAGCGCTCCACAATAGAACCAGAGCAGGTAACTATGTTTCCACACATAATCTAGGTTACCATTTCCTTCATGTTGGATATGATCAAAATCAAATAACTTGTTTTCAATGTCTGGCAGCTAATGAACATATTTAGAAAAAACTATGACATTCTTTTTGGAATCTTCAATCCAAAAGGATGGCTCGAAATCTCGTATCGTATCCTCTTGCGCTCCTGTTGTTATTAGTAAACATCTCAAACACAGGAAACCAAGTTCGTCAATTGATTCTTTCCTGTTTTCGATCTGTAATAGGTATGTGGATGAGTCCATGAGGATTGGAAGGGATGACAAAGGCAATCTGTTCATCTTAGAAAGATGCGTGTAGTTTCAGCTGTGCAGTACTTCACCCATGTAATCACAATTGCAATACAACGATCTTGTCAGGAACCCATTGCTTATTCTTCACAAGCAGTTACCATACACTTCAATGGAATTTAACAAGCAAAAGTTGATCAATGTCATGGCAAGCTAGTCATATTACCAACAAGGATTCCATCATTCAATCTTTAGTCCTTGCTTCCAAGAGGAACACAAAAGCTATAATTAATGCGTCAAAACATTTGAGCTCCATAACAAAAATATTGAATCAGAATTCCAAATTTCATGCATTTACTGATGACAAAGAAGCCATAGTACTCTTGGAATCAGATTGATCTGCCATGCTAGTGAGAGCTAACATTATCTTGAAACAGGAACTCCCAATTTCATGCATGTACTGATGGCAAAGAGGCCATAGTCTTGGGACTAGCTTCTGTGCTGCCAGTAAGAGCAAGAGTTTTGTTATGGTAAGTCAATAAAGGGCACTTATCGATCAAACAAGATCTATTATAAGCATCCTTCAAGAAAACAGTACTATGAGTTCCCATATTGGTTATATAGAAAATCCCATGATTCTTCACCAAACAAAGCAATAACTTGCATGGCAACTGATACTCTGCTCTGAAAGCATCCAACTGAGCTGAATTCAACCGCTTCTCCATTGTTAAACTCAATACCTCATGAAGAACGGTCACGGCCCTCTTCCGAGCCCTTTTATTTTTATACTATTTGAAAAATTATTTTCTATAAACATTGTTTTTTAAAAAAGGTTTAGTTCAAGTCTTTTATTTAAAATAAGGGATAAACTAAATCCTATCTAAACCAACCAAAAAAAAGGGTATGTGAGATATTAAAGAAAAAAATACGATTGAAGTGTAAAACATTACAACCCGCCGTTGAATTGTGAATGGTACATCGCCGTGCCATTCAATCGTAAATTTTTCACGAAGATGCTTTTGTCAATCATTGACGAACACAAGATAAAAAAGCATTACTCTGCACTGGGTTTAGCGTTTATATATGGTAATTTATAGTAAAAATATTAAATTTAATGGAAAAGTTGTCAATTTTAAAAATATTTTATAGGTAGATATAGGTCCGACTTCCACCAAGTGGATATGTTATTTCCACATAATCTCTTATCAACAAAATACAAAGAATGGTGAAATTGTTTTATGAAGAGATATTGCCTCTCAAGTTCATATCATAACTAAGTTTTTGTAAATTGAATCATAAAAATATTCATACGTCTTGCATTCTTTTTTTATGCCAACCAAATGAAATGAACCCTACAAGAAAATTGTTTCTTCAACTACAATGCCAGAAATCAATCCAGAAATCCAGTGTATTAGTAGTATTGAATGCTTGAGTTCTCAATGTTCTAACGAAAAACAGGCAAATAGATGACCTTTCTTTGAATGGTCGATGAGAATCTCTTCTTTTTATCCCACTCACCAACTAGACGCACGCCGACATCAAATCCCTATGTGCCTGTTGATTCAACTCTGAAACTCAATTCTCTGTAACAGCAATTACACAACGGTTGAAACTTTTTAAGCATCATTTTCGACTTGCCATCTACTTCCACACGTACCGAAATTTTAATTTGAAAAAGCGCCCAGATAGATCCTAGCTCATAACCCAAATGCTGCAAATCGACCATGTACAAGTTCTCACCTGTGCCATTGATGCAATGGATCATCTACTCAGCACTTACGTAAGTTGCATCTCCAAATTCCTATACCTCCATAGTCTCGCCAAAGGCCCCGTGCATAAGAATATTAACTTAAAACAAAGCCAAAAGTCTTAAATACATTCATATAACAGCCATTTGTGTAACGACATTGTGTCACACTTAACTGACACGACTAGCACAGCACCGAAAAAACACATGAAATGAACCTGCCACACACATACATAGCAAATGCCCGTCTGTGCATACAGATATATAATAAAAAATAGTGAACAGAAGGGCGGCCTCTCATTCACCACACCCACAACCGAAAACCATGATCGTTTCAGAGATGATGGTAGTTTTATATATATAGTGAACAGAAGGGCGGCCTCTCATTTAATACCCATCGCCCAACTGAATTAGGGAACTCACACTCATCCAGCATCCAGCAGACGGCTCAAGAATGGCACATCCAATAGTATTAATACTGCACGAATTGACTCCAAATACGACCCAAATATCTAATGCAGCCAATACTAGTAAAAATATAAACTACTTGGCAAAAATGCTTTGCACTCTAACATCGTTCCAAACTTTCTGACAATCTCAACCAAAACAAGATCTTCAGACACGAGAGAAAGAGCAACCATAACAAGGATGACTTGCCATTATCTAATTCAAAAGCACTTCCTGTGAACAATGGCCGGGCCGGATTCATCGTACTCTGCCTTGGAGATCCACATCTGTTCAGATTTGATGAGAAGCTTGTAAGCCATTGATAAATAAATAAAATTAAGGCATTAGTATTACTGGGAAAAACAAATGATTACCTGTTGAAAAGTGCTCAGAGATGCCAAGATGGACCCTCCTATCCATACACTATACTTTCTCTCAGGTGGAGCCACCACCTTAATCTTCATACTACTTGGGGCAAGGGCTGTGATTTCCTTGCTCATACGGTCGGCAATACCCGGGAACATGGTCGATCCACCACTGAGAACAATGTTTCCATACAGATCTTTCCTAATATCAACGTCACATTTCATGATGGAGTTGTATGTGGTCTCGTGGATACCAGTTGATTCCATTCCAATCAGAGCAGGCTGGAATAGAACCTCAGGGCACCGGAACCTCTCAGCTCCAATGGTAATCACCTGGCCATCAGGAAGTTCATAAGTCTTCTCGACAGTAGATGAACTCTGGGCAGTCTCGAGCTCCTGTTCATAATCAAGGGCAACATATGCCAGCTTCTCTTTCACGTCACGCACAATTTCCCGCTCTGCAGTGGTGGTGAAAGAATAACCTCTTTCAGTGAGGATCTTCATGAGGGCATCGGTGAGGTCACGTCCAGCAAGGTCCAATCGAAGGATAGCATGAGGGAGAGCATATCCTTCATAGATTGGCACAGTGTGGCTCACACCATCACCAGAATCCAGAACAATACCTGGCAATTACAGTAAAATATGAGGTTACAGGGAAAAAAAACTGGAATTAAAAAGGAAATTGAAAATGCACATATAACTAATACAGACCAGTTGTACGACCACTGGCATAAAGAGAAAGGACTGCTTGAATGGCCACATACATGGCGGGAGAGTTGAAGGTTTCAAACATAATTTGAGTCATTTTTTCTCTGTTTGCCTTGGGATTCAAAGGAGCCTCTGTGAGAAGAACAGGATGCTCTTCCGGAGCAACACGAAGCTCATTATAGAAGGTATGATGCCAAATTTTCTCCATGTCATCCCAGTTGCTGACAATACCATGCTCGATGGGGTATTTCAATGTAAGAATACCTCTCTTTGACTGGGCCTCATCACCAACATAGGCATCTTTTTGCCCCATCCCAACCATGACACCGGTGTGGCGGGGTCGGCCAACAATACTGGGAAATACAGCTCTGGGTGCGTCGTCACCGGCAAATCCAGCCTATGCATTGGGAAATAAGCTATCGTAAGTACTTGCAAGAATAAAACAGGAATACATTAGACAAGTAAAGAAAGCATGCACCGATTGTATCACAACAAACTAACCTTGACCATCCCAGTACCATTGTCACAGACAAGAGGCTGGATATCCTCCTCGGCCATAGTTGTTTAACCTATAAAATTAAAAAGACGTATTAGACAAGGTAAAAAGCCGTCAATTTCTGTTTAAGATGTCACCGTTTAACAAGGGCTATCTACTTCTCAAAGATAGTTCATATGCAATTACAATAAGTCCACATAATATCCAGAGGCTAGAAAATATCAATGTACAGTTCCATGCCAATCCATTATAAGCAAGACCAATTAGTCAAGAGAGGTTAGAGCATATCAACATATGTTCTATGCCAATCCACTATAAACAAGACCAATTAGTCGAGATAATCAGCAGTCAATTCATTAATGATTTCATTAATCAATAACCAGCTGTTACTTCATCAGATACTAATTTTGACAATGAAATTTCTCACCGTCTACTCATATCCAATGACAATAACCCAGATACTAACATTGTATCATACACCATAACAACACCAACCCAACATGAATCCACTGATTGAGTGACCCATCTAAAAAATAAACCACACAATTAGATCCAACCATCTTTTGAGAAGTAGATCTGCGTGCTAGTAGAGCCAATTATTAATAATAAACAGGATGCAATTAGATACATAAAACTAAGGTATACAAGCAAGGGACAAAAAAATCAGAACTATCCCAAAGATCGGAACATGAAAAGCCTCCGCCCAACCACCATCACACCATACAAGCAAACCATCACGATCCAACATCATCCACCTCTAACCATAACCATCTCATTTCAAAAAAAAAAAAAAAAAACGATCAACAGACCCAAACCAACAGGCTAATCAGAAAATGAAAAAAAATGCAAACCCGATCGATTGGTCAACCTAAATACACGATCAAGCGAATGGAATGAGATTCGATTTAACAATCCAACAAGATCAAAAGAACAGATCTGCTCACCTTCTGTGTTGATCGATCGAGATCGAGATCGAGATCAGACAACCGAAGAGGAAGGAGATTGGATCGATCGATCGATCCCTTCCCTCTTCTCAAACAACCTAAAAACGGGGGAGCCGTTCTTCGACAACAACTATTTGTAGTCGCAATTTCGGTGAAATCATAGCTGTAAAAGCTACGCTCTAAAAGATCACGACGCCTATTTTCATACGTGGCGGGGTGTGATTGGGTGGTTTCGAAAAATGACCAATCCGTGTTTGACAGGTCATCCACAGGCGTGGGACGTAGGTTGAGCGTGTGGACTGTAGGATGGGTCATGGGAATCCGTTTTAGTTATGACAGTCGTAGCGCAACGTGGGGCGGCCGAGTCGGTCTCCACGTCAGTCGTGCGGTGCCGGGTCCACACAATCACTTCTTTCTCCATGTTCATCCTCATCCATTGCCACCCTAACACAATAAATTAGGAAAATAAACAGCATAAATTACATATGACAAACCCCTTTGAAGAAGTTGATAGTTTACAATCAAGTATCTTATAGTGTCTATTGAATGAATCACGTGTAGATCTTATGAGTTTGTTTATAGTTTGTTAGAGATTTCATGTGTATTTTATATTGTTAGGATGTTTACAGATTGTACAGCAGGGTTATTCTTATCTAACGTGTCCTATGTAACAAAGACCTAGTTTGTTGTAAATAACATTGTCCATATATGAATGAAGACTATGGTGAGAAAGATCACATTTTCCATTTTGTTTTTCTACAGTGTACGAGATTCAATAACCAGAGACTTTTGGTTACCATTTTAACATAGTACTTAGGTTAATGAGTAAGCAAATAAACTAAACATCAAAATTTTTCCATTTGTAATTGCATAGATTCTAGTTTAGGGTCACTTTAGGTACAAGGTTGATGAAGAAGAAGAAGTGCAGTAATTCTTCAAAATTCTCGCATAACGCCATTGTTCTACAGCTACATAGATAGTTTTAAGTAGAAGCGATCAAAATCAAGCCCTAATAAAATTAATTGTTAATTTCTAAAACAGTCATAAAAAACAAACCTGTACTTTGTGAATTTAAAATGAGATGTGTTGCAATGAGTTTGTTCCGAAAATGGTTTGCTGGAATGGCAGTACGCACTATGATACATTTGTCCATCCATTTGAGACAATGATACTGCTTACTTCTATGACAACTTCCATTTTGAGCATTGTATGTGATTGCCTAATTTTAAATTTTATCTTGGAGATGATGAGCAGATTAGCTTTCAATCATGGTCAAATAGCATGATCCATGGATACCTAACATTGTCACGAAGTGTTTGGACGAAGATGAATGAATAGATAAATAAATGTTGCTGCTTGAATGAATCAAATAGATAACATGGGACTTGACGGTTCAATCCCCTAAATGTAAGCCAAAAGGTGAGGAATGCTTTGGAAGCTTTTGACCATAACTATTTTTTAATTATTGTCGTAGCTAATATGTTGATCGTGGCTCTCATAAAAGCATGAGTACAAGCAAAGTTATAGATATGTGTTTGGTGATCACTTGAACCTCCAAAGTGGGTGTTTTAATCTCATTGAGGGTTAAACAAAAATAAGTGGCTGGCAATGTGACATATTAATTGGTCATCACAACAACGACTTTTCCCAGTAGTATGAAAAACAAAGGTAAATAGTAAATACCACTGCAAAACAAATGAAGACAGACGTAAATTGAAGAAAACTATATGAACAATAATAAACACTCACTGTAAATTAATGATAATGATCTTCCATATGGAACTATAATTTTCTATTTAGCCATCATACTTTATTTATTTGAACCATTACAACACCTTTTCTTTCTCGGTCATTAGAAGACAGATACTAAGTTAATACTACAGGAAAAAAAAAAGAAATAAATGATTAAACTATATGATAAAAACTCAATAGTCTAATTACAATTAATTAATGTTTCCCCATATGAAACCATATCTATTCTAATTACTTAACCAATCATTCCATATATATATACTAGTTGCTGACAATACCATGCTCGATGGGGTATTTCAATGTAAGAATACCTCTCTTTGACAGAGCCTCATCACCGACATAGGCATCTTTTTGCCCCATCCCAACCATGACACCAGTGTGGCGGGGTCGA
>JAVDBV010086370.1:0-17046 GCA_032619315.1 Piper longum | reverse complement strand
GAATAAATAAAATAAATACTTCACCTTTACCATAATAATCAAAATGATTATTTTAATAACAAGTTGGCAAGGTAGAAAATGGGGATTTGGATGGTGATAATTAATAATTAATTATCATTAGAATTGCTGAAAATTAAATGACACTAACATGAACTAGTTACATCATTAAAAAAATTGATAGTATATTAGTCATGTAGTTGCATGTAGGTTCATGCAAATAAAATTATACTAATGTATAATTTTATGCCCTCATTCAGATTAGGGTTAGCAGGTCACAGGCAGACGAAACACAAGTTAGGTACGTATAATGGGTAGAACATCGTACTTTCCTTGTTGGTAGCCTAGGTCGGCCTAAGCCCAGATTCGACCACCATGCACCAAGTGTAACCGGGGTCAAGGAATTGACTCAGTCCGACACGAGGCTGTATTATGTATGTAAATCGTGTAATGGATCGATATTATTTTGGAGTAGTGATAACCGCCCCATAAAAAGGCTACGGCTAGGGTGAGTGAGATACAGTGATTCCTCCATCGCACTGAAGTGCGGTGATAAGCCTCCCTATAAAAAGGCTACGGTCGGGGTGTGTGAGGCACTCGCACTGGGTCTAGTGATAGCCTCCCCATTAAAAGGCTACGGTCAGGGTGTGTAGGTATTTACCCTAGAAACTGATAGTGAGAGCTTCCCCACAAACGGGACGTAGTAATCACCTGGGTCTAGTGATAGCCTCCCCAATAAAAAAGCTATGGCCGGGTGGTATAAGGCACTTACTCTAGAAACTGATAGTGAGAACTTCCCCACAAATGGGGTGTAGTAATCACCTGGGTCTAGTGATAGCCTCCTCAATAAAAAGACTACGGCCGGGGTGTATAAGGCGTTTACCCTAGAATTGATAGTGAGAGCTCCCCCACAAATGGGCGTAGCAATCACCCAGTGATAGCCACCCAAAAAAAGGCTCCGGCCAGGGTACGCGAGGCAATGGTACTGGAGTGTAGTTGATAGCCTCCCCACAAAAAGGCTACGGTCGGGGTGTGAGGATCACATCGGATGCCTCCTCCGCATTATTTTCGAGTATAACGGTATCGCTCCACCGCATATTAAAATGAACATAAGGAACTAGTAGAATGTGCTCGGTTTGTTTTATTTATTATACGACTTAGTATTTTTATCACTAACGCAGAATTGCCTCTACAGGTGTGCAGATAAGAAATTAGGTGGAGAAGCTATTGACAACGAGAGCATGGAGCAAGATAAATATGAAGGCTCCTTTATTTTATTTTGAGAAACAAGTGTGTCTACTGGGCAACGGTCCTAGACTGTGGGGAAAACAAAATTTATATTGTTGTTTAATCATTTCAACTTTAGTAATGTGATCGTTAACTAAGTAACATCTGGCCATCTAGGCCCACAATATTTTGTTATAAATGGCGGTTCGTTACATCTTAGCTAACTCCGTTTCAAGTGAAGTATCTCACTCTATTCCACCATAATGGAACAAGGACAGCTGCTATGACTTTACTACGTGTTATGACTCTCGTAACTTTCTATAATACCACTAACTACTGCTGAAGAGGATCTCTGTGATGGAATGAAGGTGAGAACACCTGTACATGTACAACGTGTCTCAAGGAGTATGAAAGCATACTCTATATGGAACAATGGAGTATGCATCTGGTTTGTGGCACATGCACCAATTAATGTCTTCTCATCTCAACAATCTAGAAAACAAATAGTAAGACTAATATATCTGAAATGGTAAGTGTAAAAATATTCGACTCTATTTGGTGTCTACCACATATGGAAAGAGAATGTATTTCCAGTGAAAAACTAGTCACACTACTCTAGGACTCTAACAAGTATGTGTCTCATCCTCACATGGTCATACATCATATCTGTTGAAAGAGCACACTGATATGAGAAAATCTTACTAGGTATGTACATCACTCTATCTGTAGTAGTGTAAAGGTAATCGTGTGAGTCATTATGGTAATAAAACTTTGTATAGGATACTCGGTAGCTAAAAAATATGGGTAGGTCTATGGATGTGTCTCTAAGGTTATCATGATTGGACTCCACCACCAGTGGCCAGCCTATGGTACAGCCAATCAATGACGAGCCTAAGAGACAGCTCCTAAGTAGCTCTAGTTCAATCAACTAATAGTAGGCATGCATTTCTCGATACTGTACAAGTCACGTACTTCTAAACGGATGGGGTTCGAATGATCCAAAGAACCATGATCTCACCTCGAATTTATAGGAACTCATAATGAGGTTTGATGCGTGTCTCATCCGCCCTTCAGTTGTGTATGATCTGCGTCCCGTATCGATTTGTAACACTAATCTTGACTCACATGACTACTAGCTATCAGTTAAGATGAGCATATACACCGGTGTCCCTATATCTGGTCAGCGTGGTATGGTTTGACTGAAGTACTTGTCTGCGTCACTCCCAAGATTGGGTGAAGTTGTTGCCTCAAGACTGGTCTGCCATTGGCTACCTGCACTGTAAGTCAAAACAATACCACGAAGGTACCTCTTATACTAGGGGGAAAGGCTAAATCATATGTGTCGAGGCAAGGACCTAATCGTGTTGGCGAAGCATAAGGAAAACATTGTCTCCCTAATGGACACTCCCTCACTGACCCTGTCGTCATATGCTAAAATTCTTATGAGTCAATAACTTTCTTTGGCTCTAGGCCAAACTCTAAATGAGTTAAATTGCGTATTTGATCATTTGCTAACTATCTGATCTGTGTAACTCTGGTTATGGGTCACACGTATGTTGTGGCCATCCCATCTAGATATTGTACTATCATATTCTCTAACTCTGTCCATGCACATGCATTTGATAAACCCATGTATTAACGCTATCTCTTGATACTATCTCTGCAATACACATTTGACCCTAGGATGTCAGGTCATGGTAACAGTATGCAAGATAGTTGTGAAGCACATCATATCCCATCACATCAGAATAATTCCAATACTCTTAACTTTCCACTATTTGGTGATGTTGTCGTGGCTATATCTTGTCCTCAATATCTAACCCTAATCTGCTCTCAATGTTGTGATAGGCAGTCTCTATGCAGAGCTACGTACATCCTCAAGTAGCTGTCCTCCTCCAAGGTGAGGTAACTATTTGGCCCTTACTTCCATAATAACCGCTATACTTGGTTGAGAATAGTGCAATATACGGACGGTGGTTGTGCATTATGGATGGCAGTAATGGGCATTTAGTCGGTGGTAGCACATCACGGACGGTGGTTGGGCAACTCGGATGGTGGTTGTGCATCACAGAAGGTGGTTGTGCATCATGGACGGTGGTTGTGCTTACAACTGTTGTAAATCTGATCCTAATCATGTACGTTGTGAACCCATTAGTATCTCTGACATGCTTATCTCCATGCCTCTATTTTCACAGCGGCTCAAGTTATCTAACCATGCGTGTTTGATCCGGAGGGGTCGAGACCATAGTGGTAATTCGTACGATGGAAAGATAATGTTAAGCCCACACTGGTCTCCTAGTGCTCTAAATACTCCTGGACACTATTCATCTCATCATCAATTGACTGAGCATGTGGTACTCTTACATCATCCAAATCTTTGGCATGATAAAAAGAAAGGCGTGTCTCTGAGCTTATCATAGCATTCCAATGAGATTCCCATTGGTGTCTACTAAACAATGATCTCATAACTTCTCATAACTTCCATGACCACTGAAACTTGCATTGCTCAGATTTTACTAAACAAAAATCTGAAACACTAAGAAAATACAAAGGAAATACCTGTCGACTTGGTTAAAGACAGCAGCTCCACACACATGGCTCAAAATAAAAGTCTTTCATCTCAATAGACCAAGACATGGCTGTGATACCAATTTATAACACCTCAATTTCAATTCACTTACAAACCGAATCAGAAATGATGCGATCAAGTCGAGTCATGTTTAAAGTTGTTGGTGGTTACGACTCGATCGATAAAGTAGATTGAAACAACAACCTTCTTGGTGTAATGAAAATGGAAGACATTATTAAATACACGTCAAAACACATCGAACATAAATAAAAGTAAGAAAGTAAATAACTGTGTTGAGCTCAAGTGTGTGTAGTGTTTATCTATCATCTCACCAAAGTCAACTCAAGATTGCAGGACCTACATATATTATATGAAAAATGTTAGTAACGAATGTTACTAATCCGAAAAATAACTAATACAAAAAGGCAAATGGCTATTCTATTACCCACGAAAACCTATGAAACTTCCATATTGCCTCACACTTGGATGTAAGCAAACATACTTAAGCAAATGCCGGCTCACATGCGCGGCTCATAATCATATTCATACATACAATGCTTATACCCTCACATCTTCCATATCACCCGCCACGGTATTCGAGTGGCAAAAGGAATAATTAAGTTAGTGCCAAAAATTCCGAAAATGTGTTGCGTTATGCACTACCCTCATACACTACACTACCTCAGGGTTTGAAGGAGTACTAGTGCAGTCCATACATATCTTCGTTCCATTCATTCTCTTATTCGTAAAATCCTTAAAAATACACATTATATAATATGCTTAGGGAAGAAGCTTGTATCATACATTTCTATAGCTTAAGTTCGAAAACCAACAAGTGATCTCATCCTTGTTGTTTTATTAAATATGTGTAGAAAACACGACTGCATGGCCCGACATCGGAGGGATCCGATGAAACACCACTGATCCCGTCCTACTTACAAAACATGATTAAACTCTACACGCAATGAGTCGAGCAAGAAGGAGAGTCTTACGGACCTATTATCCAAGCTCCAAGCATATTTGCACATCTACGGCAAGCTCAGACTCCGAAACGTATATCGGAACCCACTACTAATTAAAATACTAATACCTCTATATGATGCATGTTTGTGGTATGTGCTCATTTCATCAATACATCTTAATAAAAAAAACAGTGCTAACATACCTATAACTAAACATGTGCACAAAAATTGAGACTTAATAATAGTAAATAACAAATAAATAAATAAACAAGAAAATGCACTCATAGATAATTAAATAAATAATAAGTACATAAACATATATAAACAAGAAGGTTAAATAGGCCTCGAACCCTAAGCTCAATTAAGCAGGACCCACTGGGGCACAATCGAATTATCTAAAATTCCTAAACTGCATGTAAATGAAATACCCAAAAATTCTCAAAAGGATGCTAAACGCTGAAACAGCTTAGATCTAGGCTAAAAATCTTGGATAACTCATAAAAATCATATATATACATCGAGTATGCACAAGAAACTCATTACATATAGTATCATAACTGAAACTACCGTATGCCTGTCGTGAATACTCAACCTCTATAATATGCTCAATGGCCATTTAAGCCCCATACTTCTATTTTGAAAATAAGTCTGATTTGAGCTCGCTTGAATCGACTCAATACTGACCCAAACCTGGTAACCTATAAGCTGGTAAAACCCTAACCCAAAACTAGGGTTTTACACCTAAAGAGTTGTGATGAGATTTGAATTTTTTTTAAAAAAAGGAAAAGATGATTTAGTAGATTATAAAATAAATAAATAAATATAATATGAAAAAAATTCTCAAAATATGGAAATGCACGAGCATGAGGGCACTTTGACATTGTCTTGGTGTTGAACTTGACCATCAAATTCAAACTTTTTCTGGGTGCAAGGGCCCTGACATAAAGCATTTTACGTCTAGTCCTCATTTGCATTATTTTAAGTTTTTCCACTAGAAATATGTGAAACAAACATGACTATAATACATGAAAAGTAACTAGACAACCGGGAGACTCGGTTGTAAGTCTAAGTAGATTCAACTCGACCGATCAAAAAATAAAAAGGTCAGGCACATAACGTCTAACAAGGCAACAAGTACATACCTACATACCAAACATTAACACATGGCAAAAGGGTCACGTAAGCAACTTGATCCAGACCACGATTAAACTGAGACTAAAATCATTAGCCGAAAAACCCAAGTTTTATAATGTATATGTTTTTATTAGGATAATAATTCAAAATTTTGGTGTTTTACTTTTAAAATAGAAAATTTAATGTAAATTATGTAAGAGAAATATATTTATAAATATCAACTACGGCTCAATCTGAACTTAAACTCAACCTCAAACTAATTTTAAATATTGTAGGCTTGAATCGAACTTGAACTCTGATTGATTTCAAACATGAGCTGAATCTGAGCGCCTAATGTGACAACGCTGCTCACCTGTCGCCATAAGCAAGCATACTAAATATTAGAATGGGTTAATATTAGTCGCTTTTAATTTTCAAGGCAAATATAAATATTAATTTATATGGCAATATCCTATGACAACGAGCTTACAGAAGAGCCAATAGTACACTATTAGACTCTAGAATCATAATCGTACATTCTAAATCTTGAAAATCAAACAACCAAAATACTTTTACAAATAAAATACTACTAATTTAGTCGATAAATTTGAGAAGACGAGGCTGGAAAATCTGCTGTATTGTGGGATAATATTAGAGTTCTTAATGCCTCTTTTCCATTTCCTTTCACGAGAGAAATATGATCAGACGATAGACTCATAAAATCACTTGGCCGTTTGCGCACAGCAACACATTAATCGCACATAACACTTAATCCTTACTGCTTGTTTAATGGTCTGCACTTGCATGATTACTGATGGGGTCAGCCTTGTATTATTGTTTTGAGCAAAAGGAGGCCGAGGTGATGCCCAGCTCTGAGTTGCTTCTTAGCTTTAAAGGTTGGCATTCTACATTTCTCCTCTGTGATAGGAAATTCTTAGTAGTCTGATATAAATACTCTTGCTGGGATTGTAGCGGAGGCTCAGCAATCGCCATATCCAAAAAGCTCGTCTGCTTCATCTGATACAGAGAAAAAGTTGGTAAGATTAAGATGAGGGATTTGAGTGAAGTGAGTTCAGGTGCTCATGGTAATGCGACTGCCCAGAACTCTCCATGGCACTCACCTGTTCCATACCTATTCGGAGGATTGGCCGCCATGCTGGGCCTCATAGCCTTCGCTCTTCTCATCTTGGCATGTTCCTACTGGAAGCTGTCAGGGTATCTAGACAGCGGCGAGAATGGGGAAGGGGATCTGGATAACGGCAAGGATAAGGCAGGGGAGACGGTAAAACTGCGGACCATTATAGAGGCCAACGTGGTGGTGATTATGGCCGGAGAAGCGAAGCCCACGTACCTTGCCACTCCAGTTACAAGCAGGTCTTCCTCCTTTGGGAACAACAATAGCAAAGAGTTGGTGAAGACAGAGCGTGTTACAGAGAAAGAAAGTCAAAATCAAGAAGAGCATAATCAGAGCCAATGAAAGCCTTCGTTGGCTATAAATCTGGGTTTTCCACCTCTCTTCCACGGGGGTGCGAAATCGGGTTCAGTTAGATTTTTAGCTCTTCCTCTTGTCTCCATTTTGTTATTTTCTCTCTTCCAAACTATTTCCATTTTTGTTGGCTCATCTTGGTCTCGTCTGGTCTCCATTTTTGTCCACTGAGACTCTATTATATCATAAATTTGAAATTCCAGTAAAGTGCATATAAGATAGATCACAAGCCAGCTACAAATTTAGCAGATTTCACGTTTACGGCTCATCTATCTTTCCCCTTAGAAAAGAAAAGCAGCAAGGTATCAAGCGTGTAACACGAAGCTGTTAATCACCAGTTTACTCAATCGCAAAAAAGCTGTTTCAATTCATGGGAAAGAAGTATAGCCGCGTACGTACTCTTCTTGTCGTCTTGATCTTTACAAAAGGCCTCAAGGGATGCTACACCCTTCCTTCTTAGCACCGGGGCAACCAATTAATTACAAAAACTGTATCTTTATTATTGAGTTAAGATAAACTCATCGACATAATCAAAATTATCAGTTACATCCAAAGAAAAAAAAAATACAGCCCCACAGGTAACAAGTAAATTTAAGAAGGTTAGACAGTATCAATAGGAGAGATCAAGTAATTGCCCCGTTAAGAAGTGGTGTGCAGGCATTCGTTGATCATCAACACGAAGACTGCAGGATACGGCGACGTGGGTCCTAACGAACGACGAATGTTTGAGTCGCTAGTGGATCAACATGATATTGACTTTGGGTACTATTTGCTGTTGTTAATTATCTGTTTAACACTCTAAAAACGAAGTACCTGGCTTACGCAGACTCGAAAAGAGTTCAAGGCCGTCTTCTTTCCTTCGCCTCTGTCCTATGTACGTTTCATACTTTGGAAATTATAACTAGTTACTACTTGGCGAGTATAGTTGTTTGTGCCAAAAATTAGTTGCGTCTAACAGGACGTGCGGACCGAACTCTGTTGAGAGGTACGAGATTTCGGTTTGTGACGTGAAGGGTCTCCGGAAAAGGTGATTGAATGCTTTTGCTCCGGCGAATAATTAGTCTATCACATCATCCGACTATACCACAACCAGTATGGTGTCATGCTCAACAAAATTACCTCATCTTCCATAATGTCGACATGGATATCAATTTGATTGCGGCGGTTTGTTATGTACCAATATATGGTGGTGTGATAAGTGGGCGGGCCCTTCGCACTGTACTCTTGTCAACTTTTGATCACCTTGTGCATGATCAAGCTAGGAGTGAATGTTCCCAAGTTGATCGCAATTTTTCTTAAATTTTATTCATGACGTTGGGTGTGTTAATAATAAATATTAACAATTTTTCCCTTAAATAGTCCGATTAGAACATTCTCAACTAAATTTTTTCTCTATTTGTTCATTTCATAAGTCATTCACATGTATGTCATGTTAGTTCAAGTCCACCAAAATTGAGCAAAAACTCAACTTTTATCCCTCTATCATTGGTTAAGGATAGATTTCAATCTCCATTGAAATCTTTCCCATCTTAGAAGTATCTATCGTATTCCTACTCAAATCAAAATCCGAATGAATGAAAATTCTGACGGCATTAATTATTGTTGATCTCCGAGATGGGGGATTTTTCTCAATAAAGAGGTGGCCTTGCCGTCTTTGCGAGGACGAATATGCATTGTACTTTGCTATTGGTTCTCTCTCTCTTTTATAGTTCTTAATTCCTACATAATCAGCGGCGAGTCAAGATATTGGTTTTCTTTACTTGGTGATTGATGGTGGTTCTATCTGTTAGCCTAGAGAATCAATCACTTTTGGTTGTGGATAATCTACTTTTTACTTCAAGTAAAGTTGCTTTATGTGCCTAATTGAAATGTTGTTTGTAAATAATTTTCTCCATTATCTTCCAAAGTATAATTACAATAGCTTACAATCCACTCTGATTTCCAAATGGCAACACCAGATATGTTCGCCATCATTCAAGCAAAAGGAATATTAGTCCAGCTGTGTAAAATATGATAAGATAGAATCATAGAACTCTAAGTGCAACGTTTAAAAAGGGGTAGCCAATCGAAGCACTTAGCTGGAAAACGCTAGCTAGTGGCAATTAATCTATGAGAAACCGCACTTGATCCTTTTGATGATGCTGCTGCTGGTGCTCACCCTAATTTATAAAAAACCATCAAATGTTAATTATCTTTAATCTACTTCAAGAAGTTTGAGTGTTTTTTTTCTTAAAGCAAAAAGTATGAGGGATGGATGTTCATTTTACGATGTTGACATCTATCGCTACTATATGCAGTAAAATAACAAATATTTCAGCTGGGAAAAACTGGCAAATATTGCATCAAAGAGATAAAAATGCCACAATTGACTTGATCTTTTCCATATCAAATTATCAAGCATTATCATTAAGAAATATACACCTTCATGTGGTAGCAGTAGTATCATCAGTATAATAGAGGATTTGTTGTACCATACAGCAATAGGTACAGCAAACTTGCTACCGGTTCAGATCTCCACAATTAGTGGAGTCTGAAAAAATTAATTGTTACAAACAATTAGATTCTATTAATTGCGGTCATTACGACTAATAAGAAGGTTGCTACACTGAATATATTGTAGCATTTGGTACAGCAAGTCCCCTCCCACCCCATCCTGGAATACGTAAGTTTTTTTTAATTAAATAGTTGATTTATATTCATGTATGATATTAAATATTTTATTTTATTTTAGATTTAACTTTTATTCTATGTTTTAAATATATTTTGTCATCATATCTATTTATTTATAATCTTTTTTATTAATCAAGTAATTTAAAACAAAAAATAACAATTATTTTAAATTTTTTTTGTTTATTTTGCGACTGGGTTGCCATTGGTTTGCATCCGTTTGGCGAATGCATCGGCGACCGAAACCATGTTGCCAAGGTTTAGCGACCGATACGAAACTATCGTGGAAATGAAGTTATAACAGAATTTGCGATTGAAACCCAGTTACAAATATTTGTGACCAGGTTTACCACCTCAAATACGGGCAATAATTTAGAAACTGAACTAAAATGGGCATGTCCGGTTGAACTTTTATGATCGGATTTCTATCCGATCTTAAATTTAATCTACAAACCTAGCCATTGTTACTGGATTAGATTAAAATCCAGTGACAAATTCTATCAGTAACCACATTTATGGTCTTCATTGACAGGATTTATAATTGTCGAAGTCCAATTTTCTACAAGTGAGGCCCCAAGAAGAATGGGCTTACCAAATTGACAATAACCTATAACAAAATAATTAAAGAGTAAATTAACAGCAATACACAAAATATCTTTTTCAGTCTTTCGCCGACCACAACCAAAAACAATATATTATATTCATTAAACAAAAATATAAAGGGGGTAATTCTTTAGGTCTGGTCCAAAGATGTCACAATTCTTTCAATATAGTGGTTGGATAATCTGTTTTCTTGGGCATCATAAATACAAAGAGACAGACTAGTGCTAATGTCAAGTTGTCGGTCTCTCACTCACACCCCTCATTGAATAGGAAAAGTTTTAGCTGCGCCTCATCTTTTTTGGTCCCGTTTGCGCCAGTTTTAATTGGCCTATGTGGAGCCTACGTGAATTTCTACCAACCATTTTAACAGACAGAAAACATTACTCGTTTCTAAAGAATGTATAGAAAAGGTACATAGTTAACCTCACAATGAAATTGGATGATAGAGCATAGAAACACATACATTCAAAAACCCGAGGCATCCACTGTGAACCGGTTGGTTCTCGAAAAGCCCACCAATACATATTAAACCCACCATATGAAAAACATACTTCTAGCCAATCATGGCCCTCATTTCCACTCTTTATGATTGTCATCTTCTTTCTTTGCTTCAATAGTGGTGACTTCTTATTTCTTCCTCATCTCCACCACCTAGCTCTTTCTCCTCCTCATTTCTCTTCTTCTCACTTAGTCAAAATTATTTTTTCCATATTCTCACTTTCCTCTCCTTGATTGTCATCTTCTTTCTTTCCTTCAATAGCGGCGGCCTCTTCCTTCCTCCTCATCTACACCACTTGGCTTTTCCCCGCCACCCCTCCATTCATTTTTTTTTTCTTCTTCACTAGCGATTCCATCCAAAGGGGGGTGACATGTCCGACATTGTGATTGCCATCTACATGTCGTCTGACTGCCCCAATGACCACGAATTCGACTTCAAGTTCTTGGAGTTTTTGGGTTTTGCCAGCTAGGTTTCACAAGGACCTCCAACTATGTACATAAAACTTACTTATCATATAATGGAAGAGATAATTTTGTACAAGTGGGTTTTTTGGCTTCTGCGAACCGGTTTCACAATGGTTTCCAACCAAGTTTTTGATTGTATGGCTGTTTTTTATGTTTTTGTCAATCGGGCTTCATATTGTGAGGTTAACTGAGTATGTGAATCCTTAAAAACTGAGTTATCTTGTTCTCTTTGATGAGATGTTTATTAGAATCCATGTAGACTCTTCATGGACCAATCAAAATAGGACACACTCACACCTCTGAATAGGGTGCAACTAAAAATTTTCCTATTGAATAATATCAGGCTGTAAATCTCTCACTCACACCTCTCATTAAATTTTGTTTGATCCCATTTTTCACACCCACCTCTTCCCATTCCATTTTAAATCCATCAAGAGAAGTGCCAATAGCAAACCACTCTTTGATCGACAGGGGCAAAAGAGGAGGTGGTGAAGATATTGGCTTATGCTTTTGTCGAGGGGACATGTTCACTTGAAGAAGATATGCAATGATGAATTTGAAGCCAATGCTATAAAGCTTGTGGGGAGAAGAACAACAAGATAATGTAGTTTGAAGGCCCTAGATTGGCTTCACGGTATAGGATGAAGCTGTTGTAATGACCTGGCCTAGCTACTATGAATGGATGGGTTTAATTATTTCTTTAAGAATCGGATATGAAACTAGACAGTTTTGCCTTTGACATAATTTGATGATAACTGTTTGAATACAACTCCAATTTAGATAGTTCATATTTTGGTTGAAAGCTTTCTTCAAGGGCTACAACGTCTATTTCATATGATTTATCTGAATTCTAATGTATTACCCTCACAATTAATTCTTGTATCAATTTTGAATCATATTTCTATCTTATTTTTAACAATAATAGAATAAAATCTATCAACTTATTGATTAAACATGAAAAAATCTTAACTTTCTTCGTGATTCTTATTCACTCTCGTTTAAATATTAGAATATAACTTATGGATAGGATTCATAGTTGTCATCATAGTTCTAATGTAAAATCCAATCCATTGGCCTCGAGTTTTTACGACCGATTTGATTGGTCTAAGGCTAGGTGGGTCTTTGGGTATTGTTGTGGGCTTCAGCACTGCGGTGTTTGCTGTTGAGTTGTTTTAGTCAACCTAGTTGCCCAAACGGTGTTTGTGTTGTTTTAGTTGTGTAGTGTGGCTTAGGGTGTTTTTGTGTGTGGTTGCGTTTAGAGTCGTGACAGATATATTTTGGGTGTACTTCTTAGCCCTAGATGTAGCCTAGATTCATCCTAAGCCAATCCCTCCACCTCCCCACCTATTTCATCCCGCCCCCCCCCCCCACCCCTCTTCCTTCCACTTTCCCCCTCTTATTTCCCGGTTGTTGGGCTCAGTGTCGCGGTGTTGATGCTAGAAAACCGTGGCTTCATGTGCATGTAAAGTACCCCTTGTGTGTGTACAGTGCCACAACTCTTACTAGGGAGGGCCATCACATTGCAAAAGTGTCGTGTTTGGGTCGGGCCCATACCAACACTGCCGCCGCCGTTGGGAGTGTGTTCTGTACAAGGAAGGCCTGTAACAACCTACCATATTTCACAATATTATGGGCCTCGCTGACGAGGTGTTACTCAAAATTTAACAAACCAACCTTGTAACGACCAGCCCTAACCGGACCGAGTGTTACTTAAAATATTACCTGAATAATATTAAAGCAAATAAGCCTAACATTTTTAACTTATCAAAAGAACTTATGTTTCATATGACAATATATGAAATAATTATCCCAAAGTCTTGAACCATTTCCCATAGCCACATTTATAACACAAGAAAAATAAAAAATGGAAGTTTGCTTATTATTTGTTCGCCACCTGAGTTGGTAGAAGAACTACACAGTCGTCTCTTAGTCTTTAGTTCTAGCTGCTAACCTGAAAGAGGCAATTCCACACTAGTGATTAACACACTAAGCCGTATAATTAAATAAAACAATTCCATAAACTCTGTATCATTATCTATATTATTGGCTGTTGGGACCATTCCAACATGTCCATTTATTGGCTGATAGTTCAGTTCACTATGTCCATTAGTTGGCTAAGGGGTAAGTCCACCATGTCCATCTATTGCCTAATGGGTCAGTCCATCATGTCCATTACCGGCTGGCGAGTCCAATTTACCATGTTCGTTATCGGCTGGTGAGTCCAATCCACCATGTCCAATTTATCATATTATGGGCTATCAGGTCTATTCTGACATGTCCATTATTAGATTATGAAGGGCGCAACCCGTGTCGGACTGAGTCAATTCCTTGACCCCAGTTGCACTCGGTGCATGGTGGTCGAATCTGAGCTCAGGCCGACCAGGTTGTCCACAAGGGAAAATATAACATTTTAAATAATTATACAGACCTCGTTAGCTTGCATGTAATCTTGTAACCACGACCACGATCCTAATCTAAACGAGAACATAAAATTATATATAAGTATAATTTTATTCGTATAGAAAATTCATGCAACTAAATGATTAATATATCTATTAAATTTCGACAATATATAATATACCACATTAAATAATTTATTTATGAACTGGAATTAATTATTATTATTTGTATCATCCTAATTTAAAGATATCACTAATACAATTATTTGTAATTTCTTTAATTCACTAAGGTTCAACCCTTCCTTATTTAATTATGCTATTTCGTGATTTCTACACGGTTATATTTTATTAACCTATTTTTCTACCTTACTAATTTGTTATTAAAATAATTGTTTTGATTTCCAAATATTAATTTAATATGGTAAAGGTGACATCTTTATTTTATTTATTATTTATAACTGTACAATTTAATTTAATCGCTTGTAACAAGCCAATTAATTATTTACCATTTATCATGACCGTATTTTATTATTAATGACAATTTCGTATAATATTTTATTATTTTAGCTACTTAACTCGTACCCCATTAGATTAATTATTTTTAAAGATTTATTATGAGTTGATATTATTTTTTTAACTGGAATCGTGTCGAGTCAACCCGTATTTACAAGTTTGCTATCTTCTTCCTCCCCAACATTCTTCTCTTCTCCACACCTTCATCTTGGCACCAAAACCAGCACTGTTGTCTTTTCCTTCAATCCAAAATCAGACCACAACCCCTATCTACCCCAACAATCCGATTGGAACCCCAAAGATCCAAGCTTTATCGCAACTATCAATGGAGAACCGGATTGCACCTGTAACACCCCAATTTTGGTTCACTTAAGAACCAGATAAAAAATGTTACGATCGAGTCAAGACATGTTTAATATTATTAGTCAGTGAGACTCGATCCATAAAATAGATCGAAATAATCCTCTTGATGTCATGAGAATCAAAATACATCAAATAGAAATAAATGCAAGGAATTATATATTAGGTTGAGCTCAAGTGTGTATAGCGTTTATCTGTCCTCCCACCAAAGTCGACTCAGGATTTGCATGACCTACATATATTATATGAAAACCGTTAGTAACGAATGTTACTGGTCTGAAAAATAACTAATACAATCTGGCAAATGGGTATTCCATTACCCACGAAAACATATGAAACTTCAAGAATGCCTCACACCGGGCAGTAAGCAAACATACTTAACAAATGCCGGCTCGCATGCACGACTCATAATCATAATCATACATACATATTGCGCTTACGTCCTCACACCTTCTATATCACCCACCACTGTACTCAAATGGCAAAAGGAACGATTAAATTAGTGCCACATATTCCAGAAATGCGCTGCATTATGCAGTACCATCATACACCCGCACTACCTCATGGTTTGAAGGAGTACTAGCACGGTCCATACATATCTCCGTACCACTCATTCTTTTATTCGTGAAATCCGTAAAACAACGCATACTTATATAATAGGCTTAGGGAAGGGGCTGATATCATACATTTCTGGAGCTTAAGTTCGAAAACCAACAAGGGATCTCATCCTTGTAGTTTTATTAATGGAGAGAGTCTTACGGACCTGTGCTCCAAGCTCCAAGTATATCTGCACATCTATGGCGAGCTCAGACTCCGAAGCCTACATCGGAACCCACTGCTAAGTATGCTAAGTAAACAGTAATGTCTTTATATGATGCATGCTCGCGGTGTGTGCTCATATCATCAATACATCCTAATAAAGGAAACAATGCTAATGAATTTATAATTAAACACTTGGCACGCTAATCGAGATATAATAATACTAAATAATAAATAGATAAATTAACAAAGAAAATATATTCTTAGATAATTAGATAAATAATAAGTTCATAAACATGAACAATACTCTAATCATAAAAAAATAATAATAATACTATATAAATATACTGGTAAACACAAGTAATTATCAATATATCCTCGCGTTAGTAAAAAATATAAATAAATAAATAAATCTATTATAATTCTATAAATAAATAAATAAATAAATAAATAAATAATTAATACCAATTAATAATGACTATTAATAATATCATAGTCGTACAACACAACAATATATAATTAAATAGAAAATAAATAATGGCATACACATCATGACAAATATTCATAAGTAAATATAATTTTAATAATAACAAATAATCATATAAATGTTTATCATATATGATAAACATATAAATATAAATAAATTAATAAATAATGAATAAATAATTAGTAAAAATAATATTTAAAGAAAAATTGTCATAACATCTAATCATGCTAAATCATGTGAATATGTATGTAAACTAATATAAAAGTTCTCGAATTACCGAAAACGGTGCAAGAACAGATGAAAACGGTCAAAAAATGAGCTGAACTAGACCGAACCAAGCTAAACCAGATCGAATCAAGTTGAATGGCCTGAACCAACCTGGGTTGGGAAAAATGGGTTGGATTAGCTGCGTGGACCTGGACAGGGCAGACGGACTCAGACATGCCCAGGTGGATTGGTGAACATGATGATGCAAACAGACGCGGGCGCGGGTAGGCGGACGTGATCGTGGCAAGATACACGGACGCGGGTAAATGGGCTGGACGAGGGTGGCGGTGCCCGTCGCCGGAGAACGACCACGGTGGTGTGGCTAGGGCGACTGCCAGTCGGGATTGAGAGAGGAGACCACGAGGAAGGTCATGGTAGTGGAGATCGGAGGAATCCGGCCGCTGGCTGGCCTGAAAATGGCCGGAAACGGGCGGCATCGCCGCCGTGTGTCGCGACATCGCCGGCAGTGATCACGGCCATGGCGGTGGTTGATGGTGGTCATGATAGGTACGACTGGAAAGCCGGCCGTGAGGCGGTCATGGGGGTATAGGTGCGGTGGCCGGGGGCGAGGCGGAGACTCGCCGGCGGCGAACCAAAGTGGCAGCAGTGCTAAAGGGTGTAAAACAGTGAAAACGGGAGAAAACCAAAAGAATCTATATGGGAAGCTAGGGTTG
>JAVDBV010086369.1:0-18076 GCA_032619315.1 Piper longum | reverse complement strand
CACAGCTTTGTCGGTGGACAAAAGCAAGGGCAAAGAAAGAGGAAGAAGTCAAAGTAGAGGTCCTAAGAACCGAGGGCGCTCTAAATCCAAGGTTAAATTCAAGGGTAAGCCTACTTGTTGGTTTTGTGATAAGGAAGGACATATAAAGAAGGATTGTCCCGAGCGAGACAAGAATGTAGCTAATGTTGTTGATGGTCATGAAGAGAAATTGCGTTTATCTGCTCATGTTGATTACAACATAGATACATGGTATATTGATTCAGGTGCTTCATTTCATTGTACTTCTCACAAAGAATGGTTTTGTGATTTTGTCAAGAGTGATTGTGGATATGTAACAATTGGCAATGGTCAGAAGTGCAAAATTGAAGGTAAGGGAGTAATTCATTTGAAGATGCATGGTGAAGGTAAACTTATTCTTAAGGAAGTCAGGTATATACCTGAATTAAAGAAGAATCTTATATCTGTTAACAAGCTGAACCAATAGGGCTATAGGATCACATTCGAAAATAGGCGGTGGAAGATTTGCAAGGGAGCATTGGTGGTGATCAAGGGGAAGGCTATGGGCACACTTTACCCATTGTCTACCAAGGTAGATCAGTTTGTTTCTTTAGCCGCTGAGAAGAATGACATAACAATGTTATGGCATAGAAGGCTTGGTCACTTGGGCGAGAGTGGGATGAGGATCTTACATTCCAAGATGATTTTGACAGGTATAATTGATTCTAACTTTGGTTTTTGTGAAGACTGTGTTTTTGGTAAACAGAAACGGGTCAGCTTTACAAAGGGTAAGCGAGATATGAAATCCAAAAGGTTGGAGTTGGTTCATACGGATGTTTGGGGGCCAGCCCATCGTAAATCTTTTGGAGGTAATTTCTATTTTGTTACCTTCATTGATGATTTTAGTAGGAAGACATGGATCTACACTATTAAAAGAAAATCAGATGTCTTTAGCATTTTCAAGGTATGGAAAGCCCGAGTTGAGAATGAAACAGGTTTGAGATTGAAATGTCTTCTATCGGATAATGGCGGAGAATATTGCACTAAGGAGTTTGACTCCTATTGTGAAAAGCGGGGGATTAAAAGGAACAAAACAGTGCCAAGGACACCACAACAGAATGGGGTGGCAGAGAGAATGAACATGACCTTCCTAGAGCGAGCGAGGAACATGAGGGTTCATGTTGGGCTCCCTTTGCATCTTTGGGGTGCTACTGTGGATACAGCTGTCTATCTAATCAACCGAAGTTCATCAAGCATCTTAGATGGAAAAATATTGGAAGCGATATAGTCTGGTGAGAAAGTTGACTACTCTTTTCTTAAAGTCTTTGGTTGTATTGCATATGCACATATTGATAGGGAATCAAGAAAGAAGCTTGATTCAAAGTCTCTCAAGTGTGTACTTCTTGGATATGGAGGTGAAGAATATGGTTACCGGATATGGGATTTCGAGAACAACAAGGTGTTTCGAAGTCGGAATGTAGTATTCAATGAAGAGTGCATATACAAAGATATGAAAGAAGAAAAGCAAGAGGTGTCGGAAGGAAAAGAATATATGGAGCTTGATGAGACAGATGAAGAGATGCCAAGTGCTGAAAGTCAAGGATTTGTTCCAAGTGATGAGGAACAATTATCTTCTAATGAGACCGAACAAGAAGATGAGTCATACGCTAATTAACCAAATGATGATGAATCAGATAGTGAATATTCTGATGCACAGGTTGAAATTGATGACTCAGAGCCACCACAAGAGATAGTTGTTGCTCCTGAACCAAGGAGGAGCATAAGGGCTAGAAAGCCTACTCAGAAATTAAATTTAATTGTACAACATGTTTTGTATACTGATGCAGGAGAACCAGAGTCCTATGATGAAGCCATGAGTAACAAAGCTCATCTTAAGTGGGAGTTGGCCATGAAGGATGAGATGTCATCATTGGAGAAGAATCATACATGGGAATTGGTGAAGTTGCCACCAAAAAGGAGGGTTCTACAAAACAAGTGGATCTATCGGGTCAAGTCTGAAGCCGGTGATGTACAAAGGTATAAGGCAAGACTTATGGTGAAATGTTTTGGTCAAAGAGAAGGGATTGATTTTCATGATATATTTGCACCTGTTGTAAAAATGACTTCTATTAGAATTATTTTGAGTATTGTGGCTGTAAAGGGGTTGTATTTAGAGCAGCTTGATGTAAATACAGCATTCCTTTATGGTGATTTGGAGGAGGAGATCTATATGGAACAACCAAAAGGATTTGAAGTCAAAGGTAAAGAAAATATGGTGTGCAAATTGAAGAGGAGTCTATACGGACTCAAACAAGCACCAAGGCAGTGGTATTTGAAATTTGACAAGTTTATGTTGGATAATGGATTTTCTAGGAGCAATTCGGACCACTTTGTATATCTACAAAAGTTTAATGATGGGGATTACATTATTTTGACTTTGTATGTAGATGATATGTTTGTTGCAGGGACTAGTATGGAGAAAATTGTTAGTCTCAAGTTGAGGTTAGCCAAGAGTTTTTCCATGAAGGACTTGGGTGAAGAAAAACAACTTCTTTGGATGCAAATTACCCGAGACAAGAAGAACAAGAAGTTGTAGTTATCTCAAGAAGGGTATGTGAAGAAAGTTCTTGAGAGATTCAACTTGAATGAATCCAAGCCAGTGACTACTATTTTGGGTAGTTTCCAATTGTCCAAAGAACAAGGTGCTAAAAGTGAAGAGGATAAAGCTCACATGAAAAAGGTGACTTATGCTTCAGCTATTGGAAGTCTTATGTATGCTATAGTGAGTACAAGACCAGATATTGCACATGCAGTGGGAGTAGTGAGCAGATTCATGATGAACCCGGGAAAAGAACACTGGGAGGCAGTGAAATGGATTTTCAGGTACTTGAAAGGAACTTCTAATTACTGTTTGTGTTTTGGGGGTGATATTATTGATGTGCAACTTGTGTAGACTCGGACCATGCTGGAAATATAGACAATGGCAGGAGTACATCCGGATACATCTTTACACTTGGTGGAATCGCAGTGAGTTGGGTTTCTAAATTGCAAAAGATAGTTGCTCTATCTTCGACTGAGGCTGAATATGTGGGTACTATAGAGCTAGCAAGGAGTATATTTGGATTAAAACTTTAATGAATGAGTTAAGTTTTAATGGGGTTGATTGCAGATTGTATAGTGATAGTAAAAATGCAATCCATTTAGCCAAAAACTCAGCATTTCATTCTAGGACCAAGCATATTCAGTTGAGGTATCATTTTATCAGATCTTTGTTAGAAGAACGTAAATTGAAGTTGGGGAAGATAGATGGCAAAAAGAATCTGGCTGATATGTTGACCAAACCGGTGGAGGGACAAAAGTTGAGCTTTTGCTCAACTTTGGTGAACTTGCACTAACATGCAAGTGGACTTATACAACAAACAAGTGGAAGATGAAGAGTCAGAATGGTGTATTCCAATCGGACTCCAAGTGGGAAATTGTTAATATGTGTAATTGTATTAATGATATGTAGCCCATTGTCACACTCGAAATACTAAAGAAATCTCGGAATATTAACAGATGTGGCTGTTAGTTATTCTATGGAGAATGAAAGGTCTCAAAGCTTCTCTATAAATTGAACTTCATTTGCCTCATTCCAGAGACAAAACAAGTAAGAGAAAATACAAGCAACAGAAAGATAGAGAGAGAGATATAGAGATAAAAAAAGAAGGAAATAATTCACAAGTTTAATCATATACGGAGTATTGAGAGAGAGTGAAATCTTGTAATCTCAATAGTATAAGGTGTGTGAATTGTCTTCTTGTACATCTTTATATGTTTGATGACTGTAATCTTTGGTTCAATTAGTGAACTGTTCGTTGTTGCCCTGTGGTTTTTAACTCTCGATTGAAAGAGGGTTTTCCACGTTAAATATCTGTTCTTTTGTAGTTTTGTTCAATTCTATTTTTCAGGTATAATTTTTTCATATCTTGTGTTTACTATTGTTGATCTCCAATTTTATGGTTTTTTCTCAACAAAATGCACGTAATTATGGAGAGTTGCTGTATCATTGCCAATCTGCATTTTTGCTGGATTCACCTGTAGGGTATTAGTGGGTGATGGACACATTGATTTATCTGTCTCTATGTGTAAAAGATATTGTATTGCATGCACTAAATGCCACTTTCATTTGAAACTTTTGCGAACATTTTACTTCTGCCCTTCTGTCCATAGATTAACTTTTTCCAGGAGGGGAGCAGAAGTTTCCAAGAATAATCAGGTAAAGAGAGTGTCAAATCTGAAATCTAAAAAAAGATGAAATGGGATATTAGGAGTGTGGTTCTTTGTTGTGGGATATTTAAGCCAAAAACTGATGATTTTTGGTGTCCTCACTGGAACAGTTTTGGTCGTCCTTCAAGTTTGCATTATTAATTGATCAAGTTTATATATGTTCATTTGAGTGATAAATAAGATATAATGTGTTTGCTTTAATGTTTGAGGCAATTTTTCGTTTCTGGAATTCATTTTGAATTGCTGCAGCAAGGAGGGAAAATGGGGAAAAAGAAATTTTGGTGATAGAGTCAAATGACGATGTTTAAGATGAGAGATTTGAAATTACTGAGAGTTAATGAGATTGGAGCGGAGTGACAGAGTATTGAGGCCTTTCTTTTAGTTATGGGCGGAGTGGAAAATTTGGGTGCAAAGTATTCTAGTATTCTGCAAATTTGATTTGTGTTCAATCCTTGTAGACTTGATCATGGAATTTTATTCTTGATGTTTGTTCGGTCTAGCTCTTGGAGTGAAAACTTGTTCCATCTTTGTTTATTTAAAAAACCTGTTGGAATTAACTAAATAAACCAAATACAAATCCCCTATTTCAACATATAAAGATGAGAATTTCCAAATAAGAAAGAGAGATCATATAAACCAATTTTACGTTGAAAATCCCAAATTTGGAGAAAAAACCACGGGCAAATGGTCAGATCAAATCACTATCACAAGTTTGATACAAAATAGATCTACAGGAGAACAAACTCCTTAATACCAATTTACTCTATTTTCTACAAAATTGATATTGGTCAAGAAAGAAAATAAAAAATTACACATTACAAATATAAGAATTTGGTGAAGCTATCATTGACGATTGTAAGCGAATCTCAACAAAACATTCACCTTTCTTCAATCCAGATAATTTTCTTTCTCCCTTTGCAGTAGTAGTTTTTTCTCCAAAACCTGAAAACCAAAAAATCAATAAAGAAAAGCGCCGTACATTGCTTTTATTCATTTCAATAAACAAAATCTACAAATCTAGATTTTTATCCTAAACAAGATTACAAATTCATATATTTGTACAAGAGGGACAACCCAACAAAACCAAAATTGGAGCAGTGTTGGTTCAATCGACTCCATGTTTCCCATCTTAAAACAAATTTTCTTCGCTTGCTATCGAACGAGAGTGATTATCGTAACGCTGCAATTCCTTGTTTGACAAGTAAATGCTAGCTTTTCTGTCATAACCATCAATCAGATGAGGAGGAAATCATAAGCACGTAAGAAGATCATCCTTTGATATATTGTCTCAGCAGTGAAGGTTGATGGGCAAACCATCGTCTATCATCTGTCTGAAATACCCACACGGCAACCTATCTCCAATCCATTGCCGTCCTCCTCAGCCTCTTCTGACACTAATGCATGAGACCCTGAAGTTGGTAGAAATTTTCTTCTCACCTCTTTATTCAGTAAACTACTTGTTACTATGTCCATTATAAATTTTCCATCCGGAGCAACATTGTTCAAAGAGATCACTCATGTTTTCCAGCTTTCTAGCAAAGTGTTGAAGGGTAGGATAGCTTGTCATTCTTCATCTAAAACCATCTTCATCCTGACAAGTTAAGTAATAATATTTTTCATCTCATTGAGATATTCACTTATATCATTTCCATCCCTATACCTCAAATTCACTAATTTCCTTATAAAAAAGGTCTTGTTGCCAGCAGTATTTTTCTCATAAGCATCTTGGAGTTTTGGTGTCTTTTATGAATTCATCAATTTTATATACGTTCGTTTGAGTGATAGATAAAATATAATGTGTTTGCTTTTATGTTTGAGGCAATTTTTCGTTTCTGGAAATCAGTTGGAATTGCTGCAGCAATCAGGAATAAATGGGGAAAAAGAAACATTGGTGATAGAGTCAAATGACGATGTTTAAGATAAGTGAGAGATTAGAGATTGGAAGAAAAATTTTGGTGCAAAGTATTCTGGTATTCCGCAACCTATCCACTGCACCGATAAAAAATTGCAGCGGTGTACGTCCTCTGAAACATACCACCATTCCTAATAAAACTGGAGCTTTGTCTGCCTCCAATTCATCGTCCGAATTTCATGCTACACCACGAGAAGCTCATGACTCTTCAGCTCTGAGTAGCAGTTCTGACAATCTTGACTCAAGGGCTCACAGGGTGTCGATCCCGAGCTAAAAAAAGAACATGTGTGTGTATAACACAGACCTTGGTCTTACAGCTTTGTTGCCGGCTTAGTAACTTGTCATTAAAAAAACCATTCTTGTGGTTGGAAGCTTGTTTATTGCCTGCTACATGGTAAACATGGAGAGGCCGCAGCGAGCAGGAAAGTTATTGCCTACTATAAAAAATTCATTTTTCATGGACTACGGCTTCTGGCAATCATTTTTTTTTTTTACGATTTGTTACAAAAAGCATTGACTGCTGGCTTTTGAAACCATTGGAGTGGTTGGAAGCTTGTTCAAAGGAAGGTGTGCTTGGTTCCGTCAGTTTATTAAACGAGACCTGCGTTTTCATCTCCGAAAACTCTCACCTTCGTCGCCTTTGCAGATCATGGCTCTCCAGATCATGGGGGAGGCTGCTCTTACTGCCTTTTTACAATCTGTTCTTCAGGATCTCGCTGCTGTTATCGGGATGGGCCGCACTCTCTTCCTGGATTTTGATCGGGAGCTGCAAAATATGGAGACGATGCTGTCAAGATTTCAAGATCTTCTTGTGGATGGTGAAAGGAGGAGGCTTGGTGAGAAGAGCGTGGATAAGTGGATGGATGATCTCAAGGACTTGCTCTATGACGAGATCAAGTTGGAAAAACAGCATCTTGACCTTACGACTAAAAGTCAACCAAGCAACATTCAGGTACACAACAACTTCTCCAATATTTATGGCAGATCAAATAGCATCAAGAGTAGGATTTGTTGTGTTTTGAATAGACTTGATGAACTTACCCAAAAGGCAGATTCCCTCAAGCTAAGCAGGGATATTGTGGGACTCTATGCAATTTGGACAATGCCTCTCGCGATGTCTAGACCTGAGACGGGTCCTTCTATAGATGAGTCTGAGATACATGGCCGTGAGAAGGACATAGAAAGCTTAGTTGACATGTTGTTGGCAACCTATGCTCGTTCAACAAACACGAAGAAGTATCATGTGATTTGCCTGGTAGGGATGGGAGGGTTAGGGAAGACCACCCTTGCCCAACTAGTATTTCAAGATCAGAGGGTTGAAAATGCCTTCGATGTGAAGAGTTGGGCTTGTGTGTCCGATGTTTTTGACGTTACTAAAGTGACTAAAGAGCTGGTAGAGTATGCTGCACCACCAGGCATGTACTCTAACATTCAGTCCCTAGCAGCACTACAAGCTAGTCTTAAAAGTATTGTCAACAATAAAAGATTTTTGTTTGTGTTGGATGATGTCTGGACGACCAAAGAGTGGGACAAGTTGAAAGCTCCGTTTAATTTTGGTGCAAAAGGTAGTAAAATTCTTGTTACTACTAGAACGAAAAAAGTGGCAGATAATATTAGTAACAAGGCACCGTATCCGTTAGGCCTGCTAGATTATGATCACTGTTGGGCCATATTCAGAGATAAAGCTTTTGAGGGGATTGATGTGGATATAAA
Source organism: Piper longum (assembly GCA_032619315.1). NCBI lineage: Eukaryota > Viridiplantae > Streptophyta > Magnoliopsida > Piperales > Piperaceae > Piper > Piper longum. Next base: position 10,185 of record JAVDBV010086369.1, on the reverse strand, counting down.
TCAGGAAGAGATGATGAAAATGGGGAAGGCGATCGTGAGAAAATGTGGTGGAGTTCCTCTTGCCGTCAAAGTAACTGGGGCCATGCTACGAGGGGCTGATGAGGGAAGGTGGAAGGCTATATTGCAAAATGAACTGTGGCATTCGGCATTTGCGAACGATGAAATCCACCCAGCCTTGAGATTAAGTTACTACTATTTACCGGCTTTTCTAAAGCGCTGCTTTGAATACTTCGCCATATTCCCCTCTGATTTCCAATTTAAACAAAATGAATTAGTACGAATGTGGATTGCAGAAGGCCTAATAGAGGTAAAAGGAGGTACATTGCCGGAAAATATTGGGAATCAATACTATAACGATTTGAAAGGGAGATCTCTCATTCAAGAAGATGATAAGATGCATGACATCATACATCACCTTGCCTGCATTGCATCTGGGAAATTTTTCTACCAAGCGAAAAGTGGTTCCAGTTCAAGTAAAGCTCCTTCAAGTGTTAGGCATGCATCTTTTTGGCGTCGGTTTCATGATGGTAAGAAGTTAGAGTTGATCGTTGATGCAAATAACTTACGCACACTTATAAGGAATGATGGATTTGTAGATGGGTCATTTGAAAAAATCTGGTCTTACAAAATGCTGAGAGTTTTGGACTGCCCCTCTGTTCCTAGCTTATCAAAGCTACCGTGTTCCATCGGTGATATGAAGCATCTCCGTTATATCAAGTTAGCATTTTGTGGACTTGCTGGAGATCTCCCAGATTCATTATGCACGCTGAGCAATTTGCAAGTGTTGAACCTTTCAGGTTGTCATAATCTTCAAAAGTTACCCAAGGATATGGGTAACCTCTTTAATCTATGGTTCCTAGACATTTCTCACAGTGGAGTATCAAGTCTGCCAGAATCAATTTACACTCTTTATAACTTGAGAGTCCTAGACCTTTCTTATTGTAATCGTCTTACACATTTGGCAATAGACATTGGCAATCTCCAAAAGCTGCAGACACTTAAACTTCGGTGTACTTCAATATCAAGTGTTCCTGAATCCATTTTAAATGTCACCAGTCTTCATGTGCTAGAAATAGATGTTTCCTGTGAACTGCCACCACACATAGGAAAGTTAACCGGTCTTGAGGTATTGACGTCATATACTGTTGGTAAGGAAAAAGGGCGAGGCATCAATGAGCTCAAAGACTTGAACAGGCTTAAAGGCAGACTATGCATTGATAGGATGGAAAACATTGGTACCTCAGAGGAAGCTTCAATGGTTGATCTTAAGAGCAAGAAGCACATTGAGGAACTTGAGTTCTGTTGGATCGACGGAACTGAGGTTGAGATCAATGATGCACCTTCCAATTCCTTAGCTAGAGATGGAGTATCAAAGGAGGCGAAAATCCTGGAAGCTCTTGAACCCCATGACGCACTCAAAACCTTGGCCTTCCTTAACTACGGCGGCCACAGGCTTCCCAATTGGATGTCCAACGGTTGCCTTTGTAACCTCGTGGATTTAAAAATTGCCGGTTTGGGGACATTGGAGAGGGTGGTTGGGGTGGAGCTTCCATCTCTAAAAGAATTAACTATTAAAAACTGCCCTGTTTTGAGGGAAGTTTCAATGGCTACTCCAAAGCTGACGACATTGACTTTGAAAAAATGCAGAGCATTAAAACTCGATTGGTTCCTGCGACAAGTACAAGCTTCTGCTACAAATGCATCGCGTCTCAAACTCAAGAAGTTAACGGTAGGTCTTGGTCAATTAGATGATGAGGTCACTTGTTTGCCAAGCGGCCTCACATCACTGGAGTCCCTCCACCTTGTGAATTTGCGTTCAGCAAATTTCTTGCTTCTACCCCCTAATTGTGATGATGAAGCCGGTTCTCCACCCGCCCTGCGGGATTTACGGTTTTTCCATTGCCGAAACTTGACTTGCATGCCCAGCGATTTGCACAAATTCACCTCTCTCAGGAGTATCTTTATCTTGGGCTGTCCCGGCCTCATCTCACTTCACCCTCAAGACCTGCCTCACCTTGAATTTTTTTGCATAATGAATTGTGAAAATCTGAGGAATTTGCCGGACGGATTTTGCAACTTCATCTCTCTAAAATATTTGGCACTTCATAATTGCCCCAACCTCGAGATCCGCCCCCATGATGTTTTACCTCCCAACCTTGTAGATTTGCGGGTGACTAACTGCCCCAAACTGGAGGAGCAAATAGAGAGGGAAGGCAGAACGGATTGGCAATCGCTAGGCCGCTTGTGATGCAACCGTGGATGCAGGTACAATACTCAAGTACTCTTATAGTTTCCATGTACTACTCTTTCACAACATAGCATCACATACAAGCAATTAGGATCACATACAAATAATTTATTTATTAATAGTATTTGTTACATCTCCCAATCATTTCCATCCCATTTGAATGGCTGCAAGTTCATTTCTTAAAAATCTAATTAGGATCATTTGGTGGTGCCGCCTCAATAAATTAATTTTACAACTGCTAATATGTATATTTATTTATTAATATTATTTGTTTCTCTTCCTTTTGTTAGCAAAATTTTGGCTTCTCGTTGGATGTTTGACGAGTATGGGCAAGCTTTTTTTTTTTTTAGTTTGTAAAAGCTTGTTAGCTTTGACAGTTTATAGCACCTCAGATTCGTTAACCATATGCATATTTATTAATAGTAATAATTTTCTGTTTTTTATATAATTAAGCACTCTTGAAATAAATATTCAACTTGAGATTATTTCTTGTGGAAATAAATTTTCAACTTGTATTTTAGGCTTTTGGCCAATTGTCATGACTCTCGTGTTTCTCGGATGCAAGCACCATTTGCTTATGTGGGGAACAAAGGCTATCGGGCAGTTGATGGCACCATGCACGACTGTGTCACTAATTTTACAATTTTTGCGACCAATCGATTGGTTGGCTCCTCATTTCTTGGTCTACACCATGCATCCACAGTGCCAGGTATCAACCCCCCCCCTCATCCGAGACTATTTAATTAGCTGTGATTTGTAAACACTTCAGATTTCGCAACTTCTTCTATTGTAATAATCATCAATTATCAGTAACGGATTAGTTTCATCATCATGAAGAGGTTGGTGATTTGGTGCATCCACACATTTTAATTATGCTTTTTTTCTTTGAATGGCACGAGCAACAGCATATAATCACTGGTGTTTTCGCTCAACCAAAAAATGAGTTCAAGCAACCACATGTTTATTTTAATCGACATGATTTCGATGTTGAATCTGTGAAAAACTTATCCAAAACTTTCCAATGGTTGGTTTTCACATGCCATGTTCGGGTAAAGAAGATAATTAATAATACACAAACCATTGTTTTTAACCACAATCGCCTGCTCAAATCATAATTAAAACTTGTGCTTCAGGCTGAAGAAAATTCAGCAACTCATCAATGGAATTTCTGCAAGCCTTGGTGTCTAGACGGGCACTAAAACATTTCTAGAGCTGATTGTCACGTTGAGTGAGACCCTTATGTAGACGGACACGTGCAGCGCATGCTAAGAAACCCTTGGGACTTGTATCATAAGGTGGTATCATAAATTAAGATAAAACATGATGGGATGAACAATTATCAATATGATAAAGATTAGCATTCCCAAGTTCAATATCAAGGAAATCCAAGAGGGGAATTTGCTCAAACAAAATCATTACAATTACCTTAACAAATTGACTATGAATCTCCTTTGTCACCCCTGCATGCTCAATGCATCAACCTTCGACTCTGCCAAATATGGTGTGAAAATTGACTTGTTATAATACAGTCAGCAATCACCAACGTCCAAGCTCCAAGCTTCTGAAGGGTTGCAAATTGAAAAGAATCGGTACCTTCCCAAACAAGTCTAACGTGGCGTTTCTTGCTACGTACAATCTGCCTCACAGTTTGACAAGTTAGAAGATAGGCAAGGAAGTACACAATCAACTTACCGAATACACAGAGCAGAGTATTTGATAGTCATTGGTGACTCATCCTTCCCTACAAATGGTTAAGTGTTCCAACGAGTTTTTTTTTTTAAAAAAAAAAAAAATATTGAGAGCCCTATAACCTACCTCCATTTACACATCTCAAGAATATTGAGTTTTTTTTTTACAGCATGTTGCAAAATTTTCTGCATCCAACTCAACTTCACTTCTATTCCACGTCCCCTTCTTTTTGTTTATCTTTTGATGGCTTCATTTCTTTTGTAAACATCCTAGGAGCAATAGCCATGGTCATAAGCTCTTGGAAGAGCAGCTTACAAGCATACGGCATGTGTACGTGCAAAAAGGAAATGAATGAAGAAAGTCACACTAGATAAGAAGACTATTCCTGTATGCATGAATATTTCGCTGCGGTTTGGGAAATGAATGAGGGAAGGAAGAGACCTGAACTATATGTCTTGTTCTTGCTGCCCCTGCTCTCGAAAGGAATTTTTTCTTAAGATTTGCAATGGCAATCAGTCCACAAAGCTCGCAGACATGGACTCGGTAAGCATCACACTTATCATAGAGCCTCTCCTTCAGAAAGATCAAAAAACAACAGCCAATTAGTTGGGCTAATTTCTCTCGGAATCTTAATCAAAAAGATTTGTGTAGAAAGACAACACATGTACTTATATAGCAGTTCAATTAGAAGAATGATCGAGTAGTTATCTTTTCTGGGAGAAGTCTCTAATTCACATAAAGGACAAGAGGCAGGTGGATGAAACGAAGCATTTATTTTAAACATAGACAGCATAGCATAGAGTTCCTAAGATTTAGCATGCAAGCAAATTACTTACTATTTTCAATACAATAATTCCTTAAAAAAATAATCAAAAAGGAAAAAGCAGAATATTAATGAAGATTAGAGGAGCCAAATACGTAAAAACCGCAAAAAATAAAAATAAAAAATAAAGGGGGAAGCTACAAAAGAGAATAATGATAAATATTACAATAACATCAAGGGAAGGTTAGCCATGCGGGAAAATAGGCTGGAAATTTTAAGTGAGAGGCTCCATAAATTTCAGATATTATTAAAACTTCGAAAATTTCAGGCTGGAAAACCCACGAACTATTGAAGATTGATTCATAATCACTGATTCTTCTTGGTTGTAACCAGAATAACAGGCAATGGCAAGAATTGCATTCTAAAAAAGGCAGTGGAACCAGTTAAGTAGTTCATAAGGGTAAAGACAAGGTAAATATAACTAACAATTAAGAATAATGAAAAACATACAATCCCAGCTGGTATCTGCCTAAAATGCAAATGTTCCATTGCACGAGTTGTTACCAATGGTTTCTGTGGATAATAAAGCACATAAGCTAATGTATCCTGGATTATGTCAGAAAAATTGCTAGTAATTACTTCTGCAAGAAATGATAGATGCAAAGAATTTAGTGTACTGACAGCATATGCTACCAGCTTGTCTTTAGACTTGCAAGCTGCAACTATCCGAGATTGTATAATTGTTTAAGAACACTGAATAATATTCCAAATACCAACTCTTCACCCTGAATATTACATATGCACTTTACCATGGTTCCCTCACACTTCATCATAAATTTCTGTTTTTGCTTAAACTACAAATTCTTTCAAATTATTACTTTGCTGCTTTATTCACAATTAATTAACTAAATATCGAGGAAGCATACAAACAATGGTCGTCTAAGAATACACCTTTTTTACGTCTGCATCATACTCTTATGCAAAGCAAAAATTTTCTTACAGCATTGGTCATTTAAAAGAAAATTTTGACTTCAAACTTTAAAGTCTATAACATATACCCAAAATAAAGCCATTTACAAAACCAAACTATGTATAAAACTCAACAACATTGGTATACATTCTGGACATAGGATCGCACATCCCTAGTCAATTTCCTGAACAACCGCATCAAAGAAATGATGAAGACATAAGACCCATGCTAAACTTGATCAGAAAGTAATTTACCAAATGAGTAATTCATGTAAACAGTCATTCTAAATGTTAGGTTTATCCCACATCGGTCGTGGATGTTGTTGGTGACTTGTATATAAGTTAATGGGAAATCCTTATTCTTTGAGCTAGTTTTTGGATTAAAAGAGACCCGTGACAACTATTACAAGTTTCCTTTAGTTATTTAAAGTCCCTTTTGAGGGCCTGAAGGGCCCAACAGTGGTGTTGGAGCTTGGGTGGGGGCCGAAAGAAAAGAAAACTCACTTAATCCTCTTCTCCCCGGTAACGCCAACACTTGATCCTCTCTTCCCAATATAAACTTAATTTAACTTGAACCAAATAGTAATAAAATAATTTTCATAGATGAACTATAATTATTTTATTCAGTGGACGATACACTTCGTATTATTTAATTTTCCAATTTTCGGGTAAAATTAACTATCTTAAAAATAAATTAACTTCAATCATCCATATTTCGGGCAAAATCTCCGTTAATTTATTTGTAAGATGAACTCAGCTCTATAAAGTCGTTATAGTAGGCTCTTCTATTCAGACTAAAGTTTATCAGGCCACATAAATATTCAACGAAACCTATTCAGAGTAATTGCCTTCAATTTAAGGCCATGTTTTATAGATCACCCACTGAGTGAATTAACTCAATTTATTATTTAATTAATCATGGAGTATAACTTCTCTCTTCGAACGTCATCATACCAACGACTAATTAAACAAATGTTCGGGCATGGAATGGCTCCGCTGCGATGCTTCACATTGAGTGAATTTAATGGTTCCGTGGGGTGGAAACGCCCTTACCGGGCAAAGAAAATGTGCAAATAAAATAAAAATAAAAATTAAGTTTCACAAGCAATAAATAACACACGAGACTTTTTTGTGTAGTTCTTTAAAGTTCAACTCGAATTCCTATATTAGTCTATAATGACTTTATAACTATGAATTCATTATATTTTTTTGATTTTTACTATTTACATCAAATATTAAATTTTACTATCTTTAATTTGATTTGCCTTTGAGATCTTCAGCTCAAATGCCCTTCACGTTGAACCGGACTGATCAGGACTTGGCTTGGGTCGAAATGAGTATGGTTGTACGAGACGTGTACAACAGCTATCCCGGTCTTGAACGGGATCATGAACAACATTCGATCAGTCGGTCAAATAAGCTGGACATAAATCATGAAAGATGGACAATCGGGTCCAATGCCTTCTCCCTTACTCTTCTCTTCTTCACGTTTCTTCTTCCTTCTCCAACTGCTATTTGTTCTTGTCGACGAAGTGGAGCTCTGGCATAAGTAGCAAGACAAAAAGGACTCCAATGAGATTGTAACAGTGATTGCTGTCTTCCTAGTAAAGCGTCATGAAACAACACTCCCTTTAGCAAAGTCCACTTTGATCCGCTGTCTTGCAGCACGTCTCCGAACAGCAACAAGAATTCACAATAGCAAGCAACATCTAACAGTCGCAGAACAACAGATGAGGGGGTGCCAAACCCGTAATCCAAGTCATGATTTTGTACTTTTCTATATGTACAAGTCGAGTTAGCTTCAGAACACGGGTACCGAGCTGCGACCAGCCATGTGTACGAGCCACAAGGGGTCACATAGACCCAAATATATTATGATAACGTCAATAGCACAACGGGAAAAACGAGTTATCAAAATATAAAATAATATGCTAGTTTATTTTTTATTTTATATAGTGGACCGTAGAATTAATTTTATGCCGTTTACCACATTAGTAAGTGTTAGTTAGTATTTTAGGTGGGTTGGTAGAGTTAGGACATGTCATTAGATGATTATTAGGTAAATAGCATTATATTATATTATATTATATTATATTTTTTAATATTTACTTTATAAATATTGATTCTAGTAGAGAGTGAGTCAAGTTTTAATTGCAAAACTACTATTGTTTTATTTTCTCTCTAGACCGATCATTTTATAACACCCCAATTTTTGTTTACCTAAAATCGAATAAAAAATATTACGATCGAGTCGAGTCATATATAAAGTTATTATTCAATAAGACTCAGTAAATAAAACAAATCGAAACAACTAGCCTGGAATCCAATAATGGAAGATATTACTAAATATATATAAAAACTCATCAAATGTAAATAAAAGTATGAAAGAAAATAATTGCCCTGAGATCAAGTGTGTGTAACATTTATCTATCCTTCCCCCAATACTGATTCAAAATCCTAAGACCTACATATATAATATGAAAAACGTAAGTAACAGATGACACTGGCCGAGAAAATAACTAAATATCAAACTGTAAAATAAGAGATGACTCTCATTTAAAAAAAACTATTATATACTTCCACGCAATTCTCCATAAGGGCATTTATTGAAGAGTCATTTATTTGTAGGCCAGATAGCATCTTGAATTGACTGGCATTATGCCTCTCTCAGGGTTTTCTCATTTTTCTCCGATCCTTTGATACTATCACTATATCCTAAGCCTTCTCTTTTCCTCAATATTTTTCTTTGCCCTAAGCATGAAGACCATATACTCTCAAGAAGTCGTTTTTAGTACCTTTTGAACCATATGTTCCTGTAAACCTTCATATTTCTCCAGGTATAATGAAATTAAAAACGCCAAACTATAAAGATCCCTTGGAATGGAATAACCCCCTCACTAATCTAGAGCCCACTCTAACTGACATGTATACCCGCTCATAGTACATACGATTCAATTTCACCATCTCTCGTCTTACTGGAAACTCGATAAAATTACTTATAGGCATGAGAAGGGATTTATATAATAGTCTCGAAAATAACTTGCAATGAATTTTAGTTTGAAAACAACTCAAGGGTTCTCATCCTCTATGGTTATTAATCCCAAAAATAAAATACATATAGATGGCCCATGCTAAGTAGAGTCTGATCAAATAGCCACTTTATACGTCCTATGATCCGGAAATCAAATCCATGATAGACTCAAGGAGTTAAAATGGTAGATATTGGTTAATAGGATGATAAGATAACTTGTTTGCCAAGCGGCCTAGCACCCCTCGATTCTCTCACACTCGTGAATTTGCGTCCAACAAACTTCTTGCTCCTACCACATAATTGTGATGATCAAGCCGGTTGTCCACCCTCCTTGTGGGAATTACGTTTTTTCAATTGCCCAAACTTAACTTGCATGCCCAACGATTTGCACAAATTCACCTCACTTCGGAAAATCGATATCGACCAATGTCCCGGCATCATCTCCCGTGACCCTCAAGACCTGTCAGTGCCAGCTAATCACCTTGAATTTTTTTCATAACAAATTGTAGAAATTTGAGGAACTGGCCCGATGGATTTTGCAACTTCACCTCTTTAAAATATTTGCTACTTCTTAATTGCCCCAACCTCGAGATCCACCCGCATGATGTTTTACCTCCCAAACATGTAGATTTGTGGGTGACTAACTGTCCGAAACTGGAGGAGCAATTAGAGAGGGAAGGCAGAATAGATTGGCAATCGCTACTCAGCTTGTGATGCATTCGTACATGCTGGTACAGTACTCAATTACTCTAATAATTTCAATGGTACTACTCTTTCACAACATAACATCACATACAAGTGATTATAGCTCCCAATCATTTGCATCCCATTTGAATGGCCACAAGTTCATTTCATAAGAATCTAATTAAGATCATTTGGTGGTGCTGCCTCAATAAATTAACTTTACAACTTCCAAATAGCTAATTTGAGCAACAAAAATTATATAAGTATTCTCTTCTCTTCCTTTTGTTTTGCAAAATTTTGGCTTCTCGTTGGATGTTTGACTGAGTATGGGCGAGCTTTTTTTTTATTTTTAGTTTGTAGAAGTTTATTAGCTTTGATAGTCAATAGCAACTGAGATTCGTTAACCATATGCATATTAATTTATCAATGGTAATAATTCATTGTTTTCGATATAATTAAGCTCTCTTGAAATATATAAGCAATTTGAGATTATTTCTCGTGGAAATAAATTTTCAACTTGTGTTTTAGGCTTTTGGCCAATTGTCATGACTCTTGTGTTGCTCGGATGCAAGCACCATTTGCGTCCGTGGGGAAGAAAGGTAACTATCGAGTAGGTAAGCTGATGGCACCATGCACTACTGTGTCACCAATTTTACAATTTTTTACAACCAATTGATCGGTTGGCTTCTCATTACATGATCTATGCCATGTGTTACAGGCTTAGCTTGTGGGACGGTCGGGTGCTAGGGTTTGGAGGCTGTCCCTAGCATATCCCGTGTCTTGGGCGGATAACCGGTGTTA
>JAVDBV010086360.1:0-13139 GCA_032619315.1 Piper longum | reverse complement strand
TACCCCTCCTCTATATATATATATATATATAGAGGAGGGGTAGGGATCGCTCCCAATCTGGACCGTTCGATACCATAACTAAAAAACCCTAACCCTCCTCACCGCCGCCGCCGCTCCGCCACGCTACCCCTCCGCCGTGAGCACCGCCTCTCCCCTGACCTCCGCCTCACGACCTCGCCGTCGTGAGCGCCGACGCCGCCGTGCCTCCTCGGGACCCGATCACGGTGCGCCCCCACCCCCGGATCTCGTCCGCGCCCCTCCCGCCTGCGCAGGCAGCCGCCGTGGCGCAGGCAGCACGGGATGTGGGGGCGTGCCGCGATCGAGGTCCCGAGGGGGCATGGCGGCACGGGACGGTGATCCAGCACAGGTGGGGTCGAGGAGGAGGCGGCGGTGAGTGACGGCGGCTGGGGGGGCGGGGTTGTGCGGTGGCGGCGGCGGCGCACGACGGCGGGCTACGGCGGCCGTGGGTGGGGGAGGAAATTTTGTTTTTTGGTTAGGGTAGATCTGGACCGTCTTTATGATCGGACGGTCCAGATCGGGAGCGATCCCAAGGGTAATTTTTTTCATATATATATATATATATCGACTTCCCCGGAGAAAAGAAAAAATTAATAATATTTTTAATTTATTTGAAAATTATTATTATTAAATCATCATTTGAAAAGTATTACATGTAAAATACGTTAACCTCATATTTTAAACTTTATGTCATAATATAGTGTTTATTTATTCAAATATGTTTTTAAAAATAATAATTTTAATTTCTTCTGCTAGTTGGCATAGATATGTATATATAATATTAATTTTTTGTGAAAAATAAATATCTCTAATAAAAGAAATAATTAATCAATAAACTCAATAAAAAACGACAACATTTTTTTTAATAATGCCTTGACTACCTTTTCGATTCTTTTATGCGTCAACATTTATAGGGGTGCTAAACGAACAAGTGAGCCAAGCTCGACTCGAATAGTTCGAAGTTCGTTCGAACTCGACTCGAGATCGAACAAGATGCTCGAACTCGACTCGAATATTTTTTACGTGTTTGAGCTCGACTCAAGCTCGAATACACTTAAACTGCGAGGTCGAACCTAGCTCGTTCGTGAGCTCATTCGTGAACTTGAAACCGGTTCGTTTAACTCAATTAAAAAAATGAAATTGGCATGATTTAAACCCACAACCTTGAGGTCAATGACTTGATTACCTACCATCTCAACTATCTCACCTTTTTTTTATTATATTGTATATAAATAAATATAATTAGTTACAATTAAACTTATTAGTATATATATATTTTTATATATATTATATATAAATTATATTATTATATTATTTTATCGAGCGAGTCGGGCTATGAGTCGAGTTCGAGTCGAATTCCAGTTATAACTGAGTCTAGTCGAGTCGAATATGGCCTTACTTAAGCTCGGCTCGTAGGATTCGAGTTCGAGTCAAGCATTTAAATAACGAGTTTCGAGTCGAGTCGAATTGAGTCGAACGCCAAATGCTCACGAGCTGGCTCGCTCAATTAGCACCCCTAAACATCTATAATAACTTTAAAAATAAAATCAATATTATTATCATTTTGAAAAATGGTTATTATTCATTGTCATTAAAGTATTTTATTTAATTTAAAATTTTATCAATTTTTAAAATTTACGAGCCAGTAAATATATTATCTATTATTCTTCTTATATTATAAGATTGAAAATTTCATTATCACATTTCAAATTTTCTTCCTTGCCCTATAATTTTGTCCGAATTAAAATTTTGAAATTAAATAATAAATTTTACTTAAATATTTGACATTATATTACAAAATTTTACTTATTAATGCATATTCAATTTGGAATTTTTAATTTATAACCCAGTAAATATATACTTATTAAATTTTGTTATTTTTTACATTAAAATATTAAAAAAAATTCACTCATCCGGTTGATCAGTTAATAATTAATTTAAATTATTATTATTATTAAAAGAATGTTGATATAGAATTTTGACTAAATTAAAAATCTTAAATTATTTAAAAATGTAAATAAATATTTCAATTTAAACTCAAAACAAACAAATTCACTCACTTGATTTGAAACGCAATAAAATTCAATTAACTGAATATTTCACTTAATTTATCCAATGTAATACTTTTAGTCGTACTATTACGGAGTCAAAATACTTGTACCGTAAACATAATATTTCTATATATATTTTTAAATATTTTAATTAAAAATATAAAAATAACTTATCACAAACCCCATGATTTTTATATACAAAACATTTAAAACACAATATTCATAGAAACAAAAAAAAGTAAAAAATAAGTGCAAATATTGCTAATTTTATGTCTACCTGATATAATAAAATACACTTCACTCTTCACCCAAAAAATTTTAAAGGGTTTTCTTCTTCCTAATTTTAAGAGCAATGATTATTAAGTCTCTCCCAAAATTCTGACATATTTACCTTCATTTATCATATCAATTCTACAGGCTCTCATGGGCAAAAAATTTTCTTATGGGCATGAGATTTTTTATAGTAAATGCAACACACAGCCTCTTTTTTTTGTTTTCTTCTTTTTTTATTTTTGAAAGCAACACAATTATGTTGTTCACTTTAGAATTTTCAACCACAACAAGCGACTTAAAAAGCGCACAATTAATTTTTTTTTATTTAAAAAAAATAAAACATAACTGATATAACTGGCATATCCCGGAAATTATCACCAAATGTACATACACTACACATGCAGGTGCAAACTAAAAAAAATTTGTTCCCCTTCTTCTACATGTAGATAGAAGAGAACAAAGCCTATAGCTTAGATAATATCACCATTTACAATTTTATTACAAACTCTCAGAAACCCAACCAAGCTTGCTCTTCAACCTGCATTGCCGGCCATGCCAGTGACGCCGAGGTCAGGGCCCTCGTCTTTGACAGCTCCAAATACAGGGCCACCCTCCCCGGCTGCGCCATTCACCTTATCCTGCTTCTTGTTAATCTGTATTTACCCTTCGTCTTTCCGGGGCCAGGCACCGACCCGTAGGGGGTGGCCGTGAACGACCCCGGTGGTTGTGCACCTTGCGCTCCCGACATGGACGACTGTGTGTGTATGCCTGTATGCTGATCTCAACCACCAACATTGGCTTCTGTGGGAGCTCCATAAATTGTGGGGCTATTGATATATTAGTTGCGTAGATGGGTGCAACCGGGCAAGTGGCAGCCAAAGGGTAAAGATTGATTGCATGATTAACATGTTGTGAGATAAGAGGAAGCAGATGGCTGCACAATGTCTCAGTTGATGTTGGTGCTGGCTTCAATGTTTAGGTGACAGGGTTGCATGGCGGTGGCAAGATTTTTCTATGAAATAACTATATATAAACTTAAAAAAACTGAAAACAATGTCATTATTGAGACTAATTTCGTTTGATTTATACCCAAAAATTTTATAGAGAGAAGATTTATCCAGCTACATACACATATTCTTCTCATATGGATTAGTTTTCCCACATTGGTTCCTCTTTTACGTCATCAAAGTGACGTTAGCTTTAGAGAGAGAGAGATAACGTGTCTCCATCTTCAACCACCCTCGGATCATGTATCTACCTGGAGATCTCATACTTTGGAGAGTAGCCCAGCTGCTCCATCTCCCAGCTTAGCTTTGATGCCACCCTTTCATGGCGAGGAACGTACTCCTGCAAACAGCAAAAATTAGCTCTTGTAACTTCAACTCCATATAAAGAAGGAATCAATCAAGGAAAACAAGACTATTTACCTCCAACTTCTTTACCAGCTCTTTTGCCGTTGGTGCAGAGACAATGATATGACGAGCATTTGGGCTAATGAATCCTTCTTCAACAGCCTTATCAATGAAAGTTAGCAAAGAGTTGTAGTATCCGTCTACATTCAACAATCCAACCTGTATTAACTAGCTCTCGTTACAAGCAAGTAGAAATTTCTGGTCTGTCATTGAAATGAAACAAGTTCTTACAGGTTTATCATGAATTCCCAACTGTGCCCAAGTTATAACCTCCAACAGCTCCTCCAGAGTGCCATAGCCTCCTACGGAAGAGGTCACAAAAGCCCTTCAATATCCAAACTCAAAGACAAAACAAGAGAGTAAAATGTCATGCATTTAGATTTGCAGTGATAAAATGCCAAGGACTAGCTTTTGGGTGGTATGCAAATTTTACAGTATTTTACAACATGTAACCTCCAGAGTACACTAGAATCTTTGAAAAAAAAAAAGGAGTCCACTAGACTCATAGATAAGGGACTTTTATCATTTAAAGAAAAGGAGTATTGAACAAAAAGAGGTTGCATCACCATCAAGGCCTGAGTTTCAGTGTCAGACTTTGATGATCAAGTTGAGAGGCTTTGAAACGTTTCTCTCTAAATCATGGGCCTTGGGTTTTGTGAGCAGCGAGTTCAAACAGACAGTGATAACAATGAGATGGAACAGTTGCTTTCAGTACATAGCCGCGGGTACAATCAGAAGACCACTTGTAGCAACAATTACTAGAACCACAAGCTACCATCTTCAGGAAACAACTAGTCACTAAGAGAGGAAATGGAATCCCAATTGCTAAAAAAATCTATGAAAATGATAACCATTAGACCAGCAAAATTACTGTTAGTTTACTTTTCTCTGAAATGTCTGACCTTGGCATTGAAGGTCATTTCTCCACATGGATCTTGCAACAAGCCAAATTATATGTGTTCGCTATGAATTGAATAGACTAGAATATCAATATGGCCATTCGAGAAAAGACCATTTTGTTAGGGTGGCAGCCATAATTTTCTCCAACCAAACAGTTAACTTACTGTTCTCACACAATGCAAGCTTTTATGGGTTTTAGCAAATATGGATGGGAAATACAGTCCTCTATCTGTCTCTAGCCGCCCAAGAGTTTTTAATGAGCATCATAGAGTTAGAAATTAGAATATGCACTGTGAAGGATTTACACTAACCAGGTAAGGCAATAAAAGCATCCGACTGCCGAGCCATCTCTGCCTTCCTTTGGTGCATATCTGCAACTGCCTTTACCTCACCCACAGTTTCACCAGTTATCTGCATAATAGAAACAAGACAAACCATAAAATTTTGAAGATGAAGAGTTTTAACTTTTTATTAGAGTGGTGAAGAGATGGACAAATATTAGATTAGGAAAAAGATAGTTTTCTAAAGCTGCCATTTCTCTTGGAGAAAACTTTTTATTAGAGTGGTGTGCAGAGAAGCAATGATGAATGCAACAGAGTGGTCTGGCATTTGGCATTGGTATTGGCTCTTTCTTGGACACCAAATTCTTTGCTGTCTAATATCCTATATATGCAAGTCTTCAACATATTAGGACTTCTCTTCTCTTTTTGTCAACATAGAAGGGCCAAGAAATTAAGAAAAGCAGTTCAACAAAATTATCATACTAGTCTTTTTCCTCAAGTGTCCATTTAACACTGTTGTTTGTCATCATCACCATTGAAACGACAAAAATGAAGAGAACAGATCAACTTGCTCAGTCATGCATTAACTACAAGCAGTGGGCAAGTTGATGAACTATGGCCAAACAGCTAGAAAAGTTGATAACAATGGTCAATTACATGAATGGTCGTCTATTGTTGGAAATATTAAGCTCAAATTGGATAAATTTTGTCTCTCAGATTAATGTGTCATCCTCTAATTCTTTTTGATTTTTCAACATGCCTTTCCGCTTTCTTTTTGTCATTATAAATAGAATTGTACGATATCATTTCTATTATGACTCAAAAAAAGTTAACTCTTTCTCCACATTTTCTCTCCTTTTATAAGTTTATTTATTCTAACATCTATATGGTAGAAATCTTAACAAAAAAAAAATCCAGGTAAAAAAAGGAGTATGTAAAAATTAGATTTAAGAGGAGCAGCATTTTCACATTTACCATCAAAGCAAAATCAAATATAAGCGCTAAAATATAGAACAACAGTTGAGTGTTGAGTGTTTTAACCTATTTCAAGCTCAATCTCTGGTTTAACCTATTTCTTCAACACAAAAGTTTCAAGCTAGAAAACAAACATACCTCTCGAGGCATGAGCGTCTTGGGAATAACTCTGCATATAGACAATTACATGACAATTCAGATTTTCAACTTCAACAAAAAAAAAAAATCATCCAAAACCCACCATAGCTTTACCTAATACAACTCAAAAATTTTGTGATTGAAGAGGAATTCCTCACCCAATAACATGACGCCCACCAGCATAAACTGCTTGTGACACAAGACCCATCAAGCCAATACTGCCACCCCCATAAACCAGATCAATGTTCCTTGCTACCTACAAGGGAAGGATAGCATGAATAAGGAAAAACATGAAGCTGACAATGTCATCTGATCAATGTGGAGTTGCTTAAAGTAGTACCCTTCCTCGGTACTGTGATTAAAGTTGTACATACATTATTTCATGGATTTATAACATGTATGCTACACAGGTAGATGACCCTTTTGTCTTAAAAACTGTGCCACTGAAATTAGCCAGAGAAGGTTGGATCTTTGTCTGAGTACAGAAACCAAACAAGAAGCAGGCCATAGCCACCACCATGACAACGATACTAGGCAGATAATGGAAATATTGGGATAGAAAGGAAATAGAGAATAAAGGATAAAAACTAGTCTCCACAAAGGACCTTTGGAGTTTGGAGGACAACTGTGTGGATGTAGATCATAGTGTAGATCCCTGTTTTGGCAACAAGGGAAGAAAGCAGAAAGCAAAGTAAGAAAAGGGAGGACAAACAGTGATGCCAACTACTCCAACCCACAACACATACAAGTGTTGGGAGCAACCAGTTTTGTAGTAAGATTCAAGGGCAACAGAAAGTTACATAATAAAGAACCAACATTGTCAAAGAGATTTGAAGAACTGCTTTAACCAGAGATCATACATGTAGTACAAAAAAACAATCTCTCCATATATTGGATACACAAAGTGCCATGAAGTAATCACAATATACACCATACACTACGTCAAAACATTCAGTAAGAAAAACAAAGAACAACGTGTAATCCTATCAGAAGCAAACACCCAGTTCCAAGTTCCACTACAAATTAGAACCATACCAGCTCTCCACCCAGCTCAACAGCAGCATCTTGGTAGCTACTCTTCCTCCCCCGGCTACTCCCACAAAACACACAAATCCTCCTGAATTTGCACTGTTTCATCTCCGTCTCTTTGTCCATCCTCTCTTCCAATACTCTTCACCAAACAAGGAAAGAAAAAAGTTGGGTTTTTCACTTCCGCCCTCTAAAGCAACTTAGCTATCCGTGCAACAAGTCTACTCCTCCTCATCTTCCTCCTCTTCCCCTCGATCCTCCAATGGTTGTGCAGAGTATTTATACAAGCTAGCATATATATGTGTGACATGAAGAAGTTACGTCACGAATGTATATCTATGCCAGTAGTGCGCACCCACGATGGCACGCTTCCCCCCAGAGGCCCTCCTTCTTTCAATGTTTACATGTAACATGTTCTTCATAAGTTCATAAAAAAAATGTTCTTATCAGTAATTGATGTGATAAAAACTCAACTAGAGGGACTTATATTTGCAAGACTTCTCAATGAAAATGTTCTCACCTAGTAGGGCACATTTTAGGTATGCACACCTACTCTGAATTGTTTGTGATTAAAATACCTTATCCACACTTTCATATAATAGGTTATTTTATAATTAGTTTAGAAATATCAGACCATCAAATTTTTTTTCCAGTCCTCAGAATACGCAAAAACATCAGCATCCGACTAAAAATAAATTGTGTTTATTTCTTTTTTTTTTGGAAAAAGCTTAGTTGATGCATCTTAGGCAAGAATGAAAATTTGATAAGAATTGTGCTTGATGCATTAATATATTTTTAAATAAGGTCATACTGCAGCAGGTGATAATCATTGAACCATCAAATTAGAGGTTTTACACAGACAATATAACTCTTTAAGTATACCATATTATGTATATAGGGATAATGGCCAGGGGGACTAGGGGGTGATGATTTCTTGCTCCAACTAGCATCAACAATGTGGACCAGTTTGAGCAGTAAACTTGTCAATAGTATTTGCAGTGAGAGTACCACTTTTCGTATATATGGTGATATTGGGTTCCTCCATGTCTTAGTCTTTCAGCTTTAATGTTCCACAAGGCCCTAATTAGGATGGAAAGACTTGTTGGGTCCTTCTCATTTGGTAATTAAAATTCCATTTGCCTTCATTCTATAGCATTTTTACATGTCCACTATGAGCAATTTTCTCATAACCTACAAATGGGTTCCACAGATTGCCCCCTAATAAAGCCTGTTGGGGATCTCATTAAACTTCCTAGTTAATGCAAACTTTTGGTTGAGCAACTGCCCTTGCCCCATCCATGCAAGCCAGTGATCATATTCCCAATTATTGACTACTCTTCACTCTTACATGTTGCTAGTAGATTGATGTTATTAAATTTATCTAATCGGCGATAAATCACGGAATTAGGTTTTGGTTATGATTTTGATGATAAAATTTAGCAGTTTTGAGAATTTTCCTAGGAGGTGGTTTAGATATACCTTAGACTAAATTTAAATTCATAATTATTTTTATTCTTGAAATAATATACAAAAAATATAGGAGAAAGGATTATTGGTGATGCTTAAAAAATGCATCGAATGTGCTACAATAAACATATACTAACACAGTATAAGATGTTTTGCCGGCCTTACCTATATGCACCACCCCTAAGCCACACCAGTGAGTGGAGAAACTGCTGCGTTGCAATCACAGGAAACATTTTATATAAATTCAACATGCCTTCCCATTCTCAATTTCCCCGTCTTCACCAGACCAAGCATGCTGTCCCCTATACACGCCATTTCTCCTACTAATTGCTTTGCTTCTCCTCCTCTCCCAATCATATCCCCCCCTTGCCTACCTGTGTGCTTTACTACATATATATTTATATATCGATCAATATGGTTGCAAGCACCCATGCATGCATGCATGCATTCTCCATTTTTTATTTAAATACACCTCTCATTTTGCTACTTAATTTTTCTTTGCTAATCTTCTATTTTATAAGTTCTCCCCGTGCTCTTAGCATGTCTTGTTATTTATAAAAAGGGTTTAAGGACGCCACCCCCGCCCCCCCACCCCCCCAAGACTGGGTACTCGAGGGCTTTTTGGGTCCTAGCGTTTATAACTTTGCCCATACTCATGTCTCCAATGCCTTTTTGAACATCAGGAGGAAGAAAAAGAAGTGAAGGATGCATAGATTAACTAGGATGCCTTAATCATAACAGACATCCAATATGACAGTTTCATTTCAAAACTAAGCTGTTTCGAAGAAAAGTTAGCCAAGCAATCTTCATGGGTGGTAGAATAAAAGGTCCCAACGAAAAGTCAGACACCAACATGAGCTTGAGTTAAGTAATTTAATTCATTTAAGAGCTCTATCTGCTGTTGCGAACTGTAAATTTGTTGCTCATATATATATCTCTGCAACATCTGTCCACATACAAACCTTTTTCTTTCCCCTCCATGGTCAGTAGTAGAATATTAGAAGATTGAGGAAGACGCTGTACTTATACTACCAGTCCTCCCAACCGCCGACCACTTTCTTCAAGGCCTTCCTCTTTCCCAATCTGTCCTCCTGCTACACCCATAACTTTCACCTCATACTGCCAGAAATAGCAGTAAAAAATTGTTTCTCATCTCATGATGCACCGATGCACGACAACTTCTGCTTCCATGCATATGCTATATCGATCTCTTCACGGTCTAAATCTCAATATTACTGTACAAGAAGATTTTATATATTAGCATATTTTTCTAGCGTTCTACTGACTTTATGAAATATTTTGCATGCATAACTTTTAGCATGTAGAGGAATAAGATTAACTTACGTACCTGCACTAATTATCGAATTAATTAATTGATGACAACTATCTTTTAGAGGATTGACAAAGAACAAAGTCACAACATGTCACCAACTCCATATGCAATATTTGCATGTAATATGGCCTTGTGAGAGTCATAACATGCATCCAAATTAGTATGCGTCTAAACCCAACTAGCATGGAGAAGAGCAACTTTGAGTATTAGAAAAGAACTACTAATATATAGTATTGATACAATATATGTCTAACTTGTACTATTGAATACTGATCACTAATGTCCTATGTCTGCATAAAAAATATCTCGAAAAAGAATTGAACGCCTCACCTCACATCACCGATTCTTACAACTTAGGGCCTTGTATATATGATGATTCATGTTTGCTGGCCTTGTTCAACATCATTCGATATACTTCACATGGGTGTCAATGATCAATGTTCTCCTTGATGTCAACGACCTTTTCTTTTCAGGTTGTGTGCTATTGGAGCTCGCTAAATGTGATAGGATCTGAACGTCAACTAATATTTGTCATATATTTAACTGTTCATGGGGGACAGTTAAATAGGTCACAATTTCCTAACTTATTTGATGAATTGCTGGGGGACAAGGAGATTGCATTGATATATATTCCTGCGCAAAGGAGGGTACTTCGGCTTTAATTATAAGAAAGTGGCATGGATAAAAAACAATTATTGGTGAATATAGACGTGTGTGGGGGTGGGTGGGGTCGGTGGGTGGCAGTGCATGGCCGGCGGCGGTGGCGGTTGGGTGGGGAGGGCACGGCACTGGTTGGGCAGTGAGGGTGCGGCAGGGGGCAACGCGGTGTTGGTTGGGGGCGGCGGGGGGCAACGCGGTGGCGGTTGGGTAGGGAGGGCGCGGCGGCGATTGGGCGGGAAAGGACGGCATTGATGCGGCGGTGGTTAGGGGACGGCGGGCAGGGCAGGGGAACAACATGGCCGCGTGGCTGTGAGGCCGGTTTGGGAACACGTGGTCACGGGGCAGGAGTTCACGTGGCCATTTAACGGCGCGCAAGGCGACGGGTGCACGCGCACTAAATTTTCGAAAAAAATTTGATTTTAGCCGAAAAAAATGGCGACTAAGTGACAAATTAAATTGTTATTAAAATATTGGAGGTTATTCGATGACTAATATGAAAAAAATGACACTAATTATTTTTTGTGGCTAATTTTTAGTGACGTCAATTTTTCCACCGAAAAATGGTGGCTATTGGTGACTAACTAAATTATCATTGAAATATTTCGTGGTTATTAGGTAACTAATTATGAAAATACGATATTAATTTTTTAGTGGTTAATTTTTTGTGTCATCATTTTGCCACTGAAAACCGTGGCTATTCGGTGACTAATTAAATTGTCGCCAAAATTTTTGATGGTAATTCGATGACTAATTAAAAAGACTAAGACTGACACAAATTTTTCGGGCTAGATTATTTTGTCACCAAATATCAATGAAAATTCGATGGTAAATTTTGCCATCGAAAATAAAATTTTGGTGGCATAATGCTCATTTTCCACAAGTGAATGAATAGTAAATGATAAAGATAAAAGGGTAATCCCCAAAGAAAAAAAGATCAAATTTGCAAAAATTTTATGATAGAAAAGATTGCAACCCCTGAATGCAATTGTGTAACACCTTGATTCCGATTCACCTAAGAATCGAATCAAAACTGTTACAAATGAGTCAAACCTTGTCTAAATCAACTAATTTGTAAGACTTGAAAGAGAAAACAAATTGAAACAATCTTCTTAGCGTTTCGAGAGTGGAAGACACTACTAAATGCACGACTATTAATGAATACACATCAAATTCAAACAAACAAACGAAAGAAAATAATGTCATGTTGAGCATAAGTGTGTGTAGTATTTATCTATCATTCCACCAAAGCCAACTCAATGTACATGAATACAATACCTACATATATTATAAGAAACATGTCAGCAATGAATGCCATTAATCTGAAAAATAATTTGTATAAACTGGCAAGTGAAAATTGATTTTTACTAAGGAATGAAAACCATATATGTAATCTTCATGGGAATACTCAAAGGGCATCTACCAAAGATTCATCAAGTTGCAGCATATTGAATTGTACTAGTGCTATGCTACTTTTAGTAAATGCCTCTCTTGGCAATAATTGGTTTCACTCTTGGGAAAAAGTACATAACCTATGTCATTTCCATACTTTCATATAACTCCTGTCCCAGAGCACAAAAGCCGTGTATTCTCGGGCAATTGCCTCCCTTTAATACCATAAGTCTAGACATGTGTTATACACAATATGTAATGACCCGGCCCAAAGTGTAACATACTTGGCCTAAGTCATTTCTTTTAAAATGGTTAACCCAAGTTAAAGATCTATAGTCCATTCCCACCTATAAATATGATCTTAGTCCGGTAGGTATTAGATGTGGAACTAAATTGATAGATCTCACACAATAGTACCCGTCTATTCCATGCCTCTTTCAGTATGAGGAAGCTCAAGAAGTAGAGATGTTATGATCTCTCGGGAATGAAACTGTAAAACCCGTGACTCGAGTCAGGGTTTTATTATAGCGAACCAATCGGTTCAACTGTCGATTCGAGTCGAGTCAGTTCATAGACCGCACGCTGAGTCGAGACCGGCGTGAGTTATGAGCGATGAGAGTCACGTATACTTGAATATATGATGATAACGTTGAAAAGATGATGTGAGATGAGTTATCAGAATGTAAGAAAGTATGCAATAATTTTTCATTTTATTGATTTGATCGTAGAAATAGTTTTAGGCCGATTAACGCATTAGGACGCGTTATTTGGTAGTTATGGTGGGTTACTAGTTATAGATCATATCATTTGGATGTTGTGATGCTTATTTCTATTTTATGTGATTTTTCTATATTTTTCTGTATTTTGTTTTAGAATTTATTACGAGCTAGTTATTATTTTGACTCGAGTAGGAATCGAGTCAATACTTATTTACGAAATTGCCACCGAGTGTTTTCTTCCCCATCCCGACACTTACCTTACCAAACCCGACGCCGCCACTGTTCGTCGCCACCGCCGCCGCCACCGACGCCGCCCCGCCGCCGATCGACGCCACCCCAGCTCGCCTTGCCGTCGCCGTGCTACTCCGACCAACCCCGACCGTCGAATCGCCGCCACGACGCCGTAATCGCCTCGCGACGCCGCC
This sequence comes from Piper longum, assembly GCA_032619315.1. Classification (NCBI taxonomy): domain Eukaryota; kingdom Viridiplantae; phylum Streptophyta; class Magnoliopsida; order Piperales; family Piperaceae; genus Piper; species Piper longum. The sequence continues at coordinate 69 of JAVDBV010086360.1, read as the reverse complement.
ACCGTTCTTCACTCGATTCGCCGCCGAACGGGCTGCTCCGCCGCCGCTGTGACGCTGAGGAGTGTCCCC
>JAVDBV010086356.1:0-17440 GCA_032619315.1 Piper longum | reverse complement strand
GGGTATTTATACTAACTCAAGATCAATACAAACCATAAAAACACACATAACATATGCCTAACATATGCCTAACATTAACTTGATCATTCAATAAAAACCACGCATAACACATACCTAACATTGACTCACAATTTATCATGTGTAAAACATTAGAAGCTTCTTTGAATTAAGCTTCATTATTTTGGATTGAGTTTTATAAAATAAGTTTATATTTCAACATTGTTTAATTTCATGCAAATTCACATTTCTCAGCTCAACAAGGAGAACTATGAGAATTGGATTATCCAAATGAAAGTTTTATTAGGTTCCCAAGTGTATGAGACCTTGTAGAGAAAGACTACACAAGCCTAAAAATGAAGCCAATTTGAAGGATCAGAAGGTGACTTTGCTAGATTTGAGGAAGAGAGATAAAAAAACTCTCTTCATCATCTATCAAGAGATAGATGAAAGAGCATTTGAAAAGTAGTAAATGCAACAACTTCAAGAATGTTTGGCAAGCCATAGATCAAGGAGCATTTGAGAAAGTAGTATATGCACTAGTTTCCAAAGATACCTAAGATATTTTATATAATTTTGACAAAAGGTAGACTTCAACAAGTTTCACAATCAAAGTACATGACATACTCTAGATGAGGCTACAAGCTTCACATGTTCAAAGTGACTTTGCTTTGTTTCTTGATGACCATGTCAATAAAAATTTCCCAGAAAAAAAAAGACATTATCACTCGTTCTACATGTAACATTACATATGTTGTAGCCTCATCTGGAGTATGTCATGCACTTTGGTTGCGAAATTTGTTGAAGTTGATCGAGCATCTTCAAGATGAACTAACTATCATGTATATAGAGAACAAGTCAACCATTACCTTTAGCCAAGAGTCCATTCTCTCGTGAGACAAACAAATATATTGATAAAAGGTTTCACTTAATAAGAGAATTTGTCAATAACATGGAGGTGAAGTTTCATTATGCCAAGTTTCAAGATCAAGTGGCAGGTATTTCACGTAGTCTTTTGTTGTTGGTGTCTTTAGCAAAATTTGAGATATATTTGGCTTCATAGAAGGGAGGAAATTAGACCTAAGGACGATGTTGAAAATAAGCATAATTTATTATTTATTCTTGATATTTAACAAGTCTGCAGAACTTTGGAGTTTATAAATATACATTAAAAGTTGATGTTTTAAATAATCCCGAAGGCCTATAAATACCCTCTTTGAATTTGTTCTTGTATCAAGTCTTCAGGTTGTTCAAGTTGTCTATTAGAAAAAGAATTATTTGAATTATATCCTTCCTCTACTTTCTTACCTTCCATTCATTTACTCCCAACGATAAAAGGCTTATATATTAAGTGATTTTCCAAAAAAAATCCTTGAACTAATTCATCCGCTGAAACAAAAGTACGAACATGCTATATTTGACCAACATAGCATATATGTTTTTTAATCATGAACACAAGCACTTCCTAACTTTCTCAAACAACCAGAAACATAAATACACCAAAGACTAGTGCTTTGGTTTGATTTATTCGGTGTTAACGAGCATATGATATGATCACTAAGTGATTAAAGCCATATAATGGTTAGTCGTCCATGATGGAGTAAGAAGAAGCATAGTAATGGTGGAAACCATGGTTAGTTGCTGCCTTCCATGCTTTGCTAACATCCAGAGATATTCCATGGCCACACTCATGCTCTTCCCATCCTTCCACTGCATGTAATATGCCTGCTATGCGTGGAGCACTCATTACCCTCCTTGGAAGCCAATTCTGAGAATAAATATATGTGACATTTGCATCAGATCACACCATACATATTTGCATGGAAGGTTTTAAACAAGTTCCAAGCATATTGAAAGAGCCAATTAAGTGAAATTACAATGGATATTGTGATACATAGAGTGAAAGTTTAAAAACTATAAAAAAATATTGGCAAAATAAGAAAATCATCAAATAAAAACTTGCTAGGTTTGATAATATGTTGACCAACCTCACAAGTGTGCAAATTTTCCAAAGCAGAGGGAGCCATCATGGATGGAGGTGGATGGTACATACAATCTTTTCTTATAGTTTCAGGAGGTATATTTGAAAAAGGTATGAAATGTGTTCCTTTTAGTGCTTTGTTTTGCTCTTCTTTTGTTATTCCATTTTCAACCAGCCACACCTGCATCAATTTGTTTATCAATAAATTTTGGTAAGCTTTACAAACACAGGTGTACATAAAGTTCTTTTTAATGAACAAGATAGTATTGGCTTTAAATTTTAAAGCAGTTCAATAAAAATATCTTTCTTTTTAAGTTTTAGTTCAATTTTACTCACTTACATTTGCAGTTAGACAAGCAGGCAAAGCAAGCAAGTTATCATGCATGCTTGCAGCCAATCTTTGCTTCATCTTTGCAAGTGTCTCCTCCCTAAGAATGGATACCTACAAATAAATTGAAATCGGTGCCGTAGTAAAAATAATAATAGAAACTCGATAAGTTAACGAATAGAAGATTTTACATAATTGGTAAACTAGACAAGCATATATAGTTAATCACCTTGAAACCCATTTGACATAGCTCCCTGACTAGGGCATAACCTGCCTTAGAAATACCTCCTCCTAGGACAACCTGTTTAGTCCCCTTAGGGATGGTTCTAAGGACTATGGCAGCAGCCAGTGCAGTACCATCCACAACCCTAATTTTTAGATCTGGGTGCTTCTTGATGTAGAGAAGACCATTCATGTTCGATTCCTCACCCTATATAAATCAAGAAAGGGGGGTTATTAAAGACTTAGCTACAAATTAAAAATAATGAAATGGTAGTTTCAAGCATGTAATTTTTACCTGGTTGAGAAGTCCCAAGCTTACAACTTTCACTCCTTCCTTATCTGCATCGAGTATGGCTTTCTCTATCGAATTGTTCACTGAAGTCCAATGACTTGGCAATAAATACTGCAGCAGAAAAAACCCATGACCAATTTTTATACATATATGATGATCAAGATCATATCCAAGTAACAGAAACAAAAGCACAACTTCTATGTCTTTGAGTATGAGCAAGTTGATAAATACTTGAAAACTGAATCTTGGGACAACCCATGTCTGCATTTTGAGCTTTTCAAGCATATTACTTTCTACTGTGAAGGTTGATCCAAGAACCCAAGCAAGCAAAGCTGCAGGAAATGTTAGTGGCGCCATTGCCCACATATACCATTTTGAAGAGTAGGGTTTGGAAGAGAAGGATCCAAATCCAAGCCGTTGGTGATAAATTGAGTACAATGATGTAAAATGGCTCAGATGAACAACATTAGGGATCTCCTTTGCTCCCTTCAATGACTCTTCGTATAGAGCATCTGAAGTATTGTCCATTGTACCGTACAGATAGTCATACATTGGCATGAAAAGAGAGTAGTTGGTCCTGAATTTGGTGTGGTGGAGAGAGTGAAATCTGTTGCATCAAACATAACCTTTCAGTTTTACACCAGTTAATATTAAAATGTGTATACCTAATAATTTCAATTGTATATGACTTACGAGGGAGTGTACATAATATATTTGAGTGGGGGGAAAACTTGGAACAGCCACTTGGGAACAAACTCAAAGTTGCAGTGACCCAAATTGTTCATGAAATCAATGTAGACAAGGTAACCATAGATGGCCACCATGGAGACCATCCCAGTATGTATCATACTTATTATTGGAATTAGAAAGAGAACATGATATGCTACCATTTCTGCAAAGGGGTGGATAATAGCTGCAAAACAATAAAAACAAACAAATCAATGTCTTTAAATATATGTATACATATCAGATGCATGAAAACAATTATAAGTAGGAAGATTGAGATGTGAATTTACAGGTTATCGGCTCGACGACAATGGAGGAATGGTGGTGAGAGTGGTAGCGAGTGTAGAGGTAATGGTGGTGCAATGCTCTGTGCAGCCAGTAGTAGAGGAACTCCACTGGGCCAACATGAAGTAGCAGTGTAAGAACAACACCATCTCCCCTCCATAGTGGCATGTTCTTAGCCGCAGGAACGAAGGTAGAATACATGTAAAAGATAATAGCATCAAGAATCATTGTATCATCCCTGTTGAAACATAAACGATTGATCAAGTTTTATAAAATTCTAGATATTGTTTGGAAATATAACCCGTTGTTTGGAAATATAATCCATTCTATGTTGATCATCCTGGACGTTTTGACACAGGCGAAACATGCCATGCCAAAACTATTACCGCAAGCATCGCCGTGGCAAAGCCCGTAATAGACCCATGTTCATTTCTATGTTTTTGTTACGGTCATTTCCAAAACAGCAGTTGTTGGGTTTGCTCCATTTCAACATAGCATGGCAAACTGTGCATATTGCTCCATTTCCCAATCTAGCTCTTTCGTTGCCGACATCTCTGCTCTCCCACCGTGGTCTGGCCACGATTGGCAGCCGGTGAAAATACTATTTATTGCCAAAGTATTTGTCACGGAATTTAGGGCATTTGTTACTAGTGCTTTAGTCCTTCAAAAGTATTGTGAGATAGATTAAAATTGTCACAAGACAGGTTAGCTTAACCGATTGATGTCTATCATACTATCACAATAATTCAACGACGCAGAACGGAATAAAACCCGTTTTGGAATTGTGTACATGGTCCAGATGAATCACCAGTTCGACTCTCGATCGACTTGTTCGAACTCGAGGCTTCGTTGAACAATCTTGTGCACGCTCCTAGCTGTTTGGAAACGAGAGAGGCTAATCCAAATCTGGTTATGGATGATTCTCAACAGCATAAAGGGGAAGATAATGAGGTTTGCTAAGCCCTCCTCCCCAGGTTTAGTGCAATGGGAGTATATGCTATGAGCCACCATTGGAGCAACTATCACGTACTGCAAATTCAAGTCATAGGAGAAAATGTTAATGTAACTTATATGCATATAATGTGCAAGTTTAAGTTAAAAAAATAAAGAAGACATGCAAAATGAATATTAATTTGAGGAAGTATATATGATCATGTGAAAGGGAAAGAAGGACGTAGATCAAGCACCTTAAAGCTTCCAAGCTTTCGCCATGGCCAATCAGATAGAATGCCTGGTCTGGAGGCCATTGCAGCAGCACCAAGCTTTGCAATAATATTGTAGATAGTTCTCAGTCTTCTTCATATGGCGTATTTGGGAATCTTTTATAGGGGAAGATGGTGATGAGAGATCAACCAACTTATTGATTAGGTTCCTAGAATTGGATTAACTGACCATGTGCTGCACACATTATAGTTCAAGGGAATTGGAGTGACACAACCACATGGGTCATTTACAATGGCAACTAATTCAACCACATGGTTAAGTATAAGTGACTATCTGCCCCACTCATTGAAGTTCAAGGGAATAGGAGGGATAGAATGATAGTCTTTTGTAAACCCTTCTTACCAAAGTGACATCCCTAATCGGTCCACTCCGAAAGGGATATGATAGACAACTAATAATGAAATACAAATACAAAGTTAACGTATAGCCACATGGCACACATTTCAAAGTGAGGTAGACATATCCCTAACAATTACATACACATATGGTCAAGTACAAGAGACTATCTTGGCATGAAGTAAGGAATTAGGTTTGAGTCATGAGTCATGCACCTCTTCTAACCAAGCTATCACTCATACATCATGTATTCCAAGTAGTTTAATTTCAATTTTAAAATACAAAATTTTACTTTAATTGTTACCTAAAATAAAGTATTGCGATATTTAATTTGAAGAATTGATAATTCCAATTAAGTATATAAGTTTACTTAAACTAAAAGTATTCATTTATTTGCATCTCTACTCAATTGAATTTTTTTTAATAAGAATGGCTAAAACTATATATAAAATAATCAAACATGTCGACTCTATTAATAAAAGGTTAAAATTATAAAATAACAATGCATATATAAACTTTCCGAATATGACTTTTCTTATTAAGAAAGTCTATATAGTCAAATTTGAGCAAACTAATAATGGACATTTGTCGAGAAAAAAATATGTGATGAATAAAGGTATGTTATTCTTTATTATAGAGATACGTAGAGAAAATTATTTACATAACAGTTGCACTAATTGCATTAAGTACATCACTATTTATCAATATATTTATCCTAAATGCATCAAGTACACTATATCAAATAATGAGTTCATTGCAGCACATTAGCGTCTTAAAACCCGGACTTCAGTCTAATGTTTTATTTGTGGTTCACGAAATGGACCAAACCAAATCGTATGTTAACCAGTCCGGTTTGATCGCACATTACTACTGTGGGTAATGTTTTATGTTGGTTTGGTTAGCCAAGGTATTGGTTGTAATGAGCACCAAGAGCCGAGGCTTCTATTTCATAGCCTACGATTTCAGGACCCAAGGCCTATATGTTAGAGTTTCAGAAGCGAGGCTCACTTGATGTAGTTCTGTACCAACCCCAAATTATACGCATGATAATTCATAAACCAGGAGCATTACATTAATTTTATGATTATAATTAATTAACCATACTTAATAAAGTAAACATATAAATTGTGTAAAATAAACTAAATACTTTCATTATATTACCATATACATTTGTCCATAAATCCAAATAAGAAAAATATATGTCTGAGTACCAACTTCAAAAGGTCCTCTCAATTGTAATACTAATAAGCAAATAAAATAAATCTAAATATGCAAGATTACTAAATACTTGCGCAAAAGTAAACTTGTCCACTCAGCACTAATAACAATACTAAGTCCACAACTTACATATGTAGTAAAAAATTAAATAGAAAAAATAAGGCTAACCTGCAATGGATTAAACAAGGAAGAAAAACCAAGTAAAATTTTGATTATACTTGCATATAATTGAACAATAGCATAACATGAAATAACTGAGCAATAGATACATATACTTGTAGATAACATAATAACTGAATTACTGAATGACATAATACTTGATAACTGATAACTTGATCTACTAATTAATACTACTCATGTGACTTACTAACAAGTCTTAATAGATTAATATAATTACTACATAATCATGATAACGTTAATGAGTTAATTACCCGTGTAACTTACATGTAAGCCCTGGTAAATTAATTTAATTGAATAACATGAATATCGACTTCAATACCAAACATGAGTGGTATAAACAAAACATGAGAACACATTAAATCAAAACTACGTATTAGTCCCAACTCTTGGATAACCTTGATGATTTTTGGTACATAAGTATCACTCGAGTGCTATTGCATCTTAATTCAATTTGGGAAATATGGCGGCCACCACAAGGCCCATCTGATAACATAACTAAAAGCCATTGGTGATCACTAGTATTATAAAGGCAACAGCCATGGAATATATATTTTGATCCTTTCTTAAGGGAGATGCACTAAAGTCCACGGTGTAGTACATCTATTTAATCATTGTGAGTTTAGATAAAACTACTTGAAAATATGTTGTTAGGTCTAGTTCTTGTGCTTTGACTTAATACTTGAAAACTATAAATTTAACATAATTACGTGTTAGAAAACATTGCATGATTACGATTAATCCGCATAAACATCCACAAACAGAGGTTTATAAAGCACCCCAAATAATGAATAAACACGGAAAAGCATGCAACTCTAAACTCCTGGTGCTTAGCTGCAAACACCCTAATATAAACAATAATATAACTCTATATTACAACCCAAACTAACTCATTTGTTTGCATACTATGTCATGACATGGACATGATGATGATGTCAAATAATATGTTAACAACACTATTAACAAATATAGAACATCAAGCAATGTTTAACTATTCATTAACATAGTCATCATGAAGGATAAACATGAAAAATTGCAAGAAATTAGGATTAGAGTATGAGCGCTGCAACGCTAGTCTTGAGCACTGTGGTCTTGAGCACCCGTGTGCACTTTATCTTAAACAAGTGCCAAGACATCCAACTCCAAGAGGGTGAATGCCATGGCATTGAGGTCTAGACATGTTTTTAACTTGAGTAATTGCCACGACACCCGACATAGGGAGTATGAGCGTTGTGGCATTGAGGATACGTGAACTCACGTTAAGTGAGTGTCGCAATGCCGGAGCATTGCAGCAGTGAGGCTCATCTTCTACAATATGCTATACTTAGTGTTGTGAAGACTTGGGTTTCACTTTTTAAATTTTGTTATCTTTTCCATTTTTATCTGATTTTAATCAAATATAAACAAGATTTTAACATTCTCAAAACATCAAATCAAGTGTTATAACAGGTTTTTAATCTAACTTAATTTAACCTAATTTCATGATTTTTATTTTTTCCACACATTAACACAACCTAATTTTAGATTTTTTTAACAATACTAGTTTAAATATATTTCCAAGGTAATATTAATTATAATTACTTTGATAGTTAACAAAAGTTGTAATTATAAGGAGTATCCTCCACGTAAGTCAATGAGATGAAGTCCATGTTTATGCTTGGAAATATTAACATACATGGTTGAGATTGGTGCCTTGAAGAAGATGGTCAATCTTATCTTCTTGCCCTCTCCATTTCTTCTTCCATTAAATAGTTTCTTGCAAGCATTCATGGCTCCTCAGCTAACTTGTTGCATGCCAACCTACGCAGCTTCTTCTCTCGGTCAGAGTTTGATGCAGGTTAGCAACAAGTAGTGGAGAATATATCTCTATAGGTTTTCATTTACTCAGATGTTTGGATTTGTCCTGGTTTTGTGTTGTTTTCTTGTGCTTGATACAATGTCATGGCTTTGCCCACAAGGGAAGAGCATTCTTTTCGTCAAATTTGTAGGGTAATTTCTTGATGGCCATTTAGCTAGCCAACTATATTAATTTTAAAAAAAATTATTATTAAATTTGTGTATTATTTTATTAGTTTTTTGAGATCCCCCGAGAGACGCCATCTGTCGAAACACATGCGGTGTGTGTATTTATTCTTGTAATTAATTGGAATTTAAGGTAAATTATATTTAAGGTAAGGCTTATGAGAGGATGATCAAATATAACCTACGCCCCCGCCAAGTAACAAAAGAAAACACCCTTTTATTTTTAACAAGTTATTGGTGAAAATATATGGTATTTATAAGATCTTGGTTATAACTTATAAGGTTAAGTGACATCTTTGCCATTAAAAATTTCAGCGACAAAATTTTCGTGATAAAAAGTTTTTTTTTCACCGGTAAAACTTGAGGGTAACAATTTAAACAAAATATTTATTCTTAAAGTTTGACTAGGTGATGAAGAACAGCAGTAAATTTACTAATTTCAATTTCTCTAATCTTTTTTACAGGCTCGAAAATTTCTTTTCTAAAAAAGCTCAATCTGGTATACAAGCTCAAAGGGAAGCTTGTAAATATCATATATCTCTTTTGCTTGAGATTCATGTTGGACCAGGCTATTAAAAATAAATTAATTGTACATTTCTTGAATTGATTTCAAAACATTCTCTTGGAAAGTAATGATTGATTAAGTATCTATAATATTTCTATATATTATGTTCATATCTCAAACAAATTTTACTATTCATGTTTGACAAGATTCTTGTGAAAAAAGTATTAATTTTAATAATTTAAATTCATATAATGTCTTAAAAAATAACTTTTCAACATGAATTAAGCAATACTTCATCTGCTTATTATTGGCCCATTGTTGATCTTTCGTTCCCAATGATTGAAAAACCGAAAACATACAAGCCATTGAGGCTAGTTGTAAGAACAAACGATGGAAATGGCTCCATTTGTAAGGACTCAAATGTTGAAGTGGCTAAATTACACCACACGAATTGTGTTAAGCTTGTAATTAGGGCGAGCAGTCATTAATGTTAAAAAAAAAACAAAATACAGGGTCTTTTTTCTAAAACTAAATCAATAGCTTTACAATTCAGTAATGAGGATAAGAATCCAAATTTTATTCAATGATATTGGTATGTGAGATGAATAGGCCTAATAAGCATTGATATATTGATGTTTAACTTCTCAAAAACAAAAGAAGAAGAAGAAGAAGAAGAAAATTGGCAGATAACTTAAGTGGGAAAAGAAAATATTGATGTAATTTGATTTATAAACAAGAACTGCATGTATTGATATTTAAATACATCATTTGAGCATGCAAAACACAACCATATATGAAAAAATCTTTGGTATATGAACAACAATTAATATATCTGGAACATAAGTGGTCGATGAGCATAGTTCTTTCGGTTTCAATTGTACAATACAACTGGTGGAATTCACATACAAAAGTAATGGAACAGAAATGATAAAGAATGAGTTTTAGCTAGTTTGCATGCACAGAAGTATTATAAACTTGCTGGCCATACAACCAACGCTTGACTGATTCATAACAGTTCCAAAATGCTCAAATGGTTAGGGAATGAGACAGTGAATATTTGCACTTTTGCATTATCATCCAACCAATATGGATCAATGAGAATTTGAAGATTGAACAGGTAAAGCAGAAACCAAAGGCTTCTTCTACTATCTAATTTATCACCTTGTTCTTCCATTCAATGCAGTCGTAAGGATTGCGAATAACGCTCAAGCTTTGCTAAAATTCTTGCTGCTATCAATGCAAGCTTGCCACCCTCATGGTTCCTGCTCAGACCCAGCAGTGGAGTCCTACCTGTCTGACAGTAGAGCTCAGCCAAATCCCTGCTTCTGAATACTTTCTCCGACAGTCCCAATACCTGCTCTTTCAATTCTTGTGTTCCCAGTTCAAGAATGTTCAAGAGAGGAAGGATAGCTTCTTTCTTGTGAAGTATGCTAGCCCCACCACTGCTTGAGTTGTTTGAAACCAATGTTCCTATCGTTTGAACAGCCTCATAAGCAGTTTCATGTACTCTTTCTTGCAGTAATGTCACCAAATCTGGTAAAGCATTTGCACTAACCAAACAAAAGGAAGTTTTCACACTGCATATTCCTCCATGAACCCAGCAAACAGGCTCCCGAGTTCGTCGAAAACACAAGCATCCAGTTATAGGCGGCCTTGTGAGTGCAGCGAGCTCAGAGATAAACAACCCAGCAAAGCAGCTGATCTTGCCTTGATGATGATACTGTTGGACTTCAGAAAACCAACCAGACGAGGATAAGCACCCAGGGCAACCACCTTCTTTTGCATTTCAATGTTAGAAGGATCGGCAGAGCGAAAGCGGGAACCAAGTGCATTTTCTTTCACTTCAGTTGTTCCAAGTTTTAATATGTTCAAAATTGCTGCTAACCCATTTGATTCATTCAACTTTTCTGTCAGTTCTATGTTTGATTTTGGGAGATTAGCCAGCAATTCTGTAGCAGCCATCTGCACATCAGCTTTGGCATCCTCTAGGAAGCTTACAACGGCATCTAACCCCTGGGAAGAAGAAGAAAGATATTCCACCGGGTTCACGCTTTTGCCATGGCAATTCTTGATTGCCCTGATCCTGTAAAACCACATACCTAAAACATTTTAAGAGTAATTAAATGAATAGAATTTGAAACATCAAAATGAGAAAAGATATGAACAAAACTGTTGAAGGGAGACAACTAACACCAAAATTTAATCAAGTTGTAGAAAGCACTTGAGACAATACATATTTCATGTCTTATTTGACAACAAACATTAGCAAAACAAAAATCTTGTTAGAAATTATTAATTAATTGACCTACTCTTTGGCTAAAGGTTACATCTTTTCTTAAGGACACAACCTTCTATAAAATACCCATAAGCTATAAGATATTACCATTCACTTTGATAACCACAGCCCCTTCACTCTCTATAAATATGTGCACTACGATTAGAGCAAGACAAGTTTGGCAATTGTGCTTTTTTTACTATTCTGGCGCTTGCGATGTCTTATTGACAACTCTAACGGTCCGGGTTTGACCTATAGATAACAGTGATTTCCAACGTATGATTTTTCTAAAATCCAAAGGAAGGTAAGTTATTTATATATATTAGTTTTGGGATTCCGATTAAATATGCTTAATCTTTATTAGTATTAGAGCCAAGTTTTAATGTCGGGACCCGAGAGTCTACAAGTTTTCATAAGCTAGATACATTATGACCGCTACCGGAAATTCTACTAAATCACATACCTTGGTAGAAACGATCAACCGAGAGGCTTGTACCAATGAGCAGCTGTGAGCCGAGCACTAGGGAAAACTAAGGTCGTGATTTGCACTAACATACCATGCATATACATGCGAAGAAAAGGGTCGCGCATGCAATGCGATTCGGGTCACGACCGAACTGATACTAAAACTGTTGGGCGAAAACCAGGTTTTACATATACTTACTCTTTTTTAATTTAAAATGTTAAAAAACCATTAATACTTGTAAGCATTTTATTATAAAACTTAAATATTTAATATAGTAGTATTATATAATTTAAATTGAATATTATTTTAGATAATAACTTAAAACTAATTATAAATATTTATTATATTAAGAAAAGATTTTAAAAGTCAATTTATTTATAACCATCAAGATTCTAAATATATTTAAATTATAAATCCTTCAATATTATTCGTTCATAATGAGAGAATCAAGAGCTCACAATTCTTATAAAAGTGAATATAAGTATTTTTTTTATAAAAAAGGAGCACTATTTTATAAAAAATGTTGGTAATAACATTAAACAAATAAAACTATAGAGGAGCCCTTATAATAGCATCAAACAAATGATAAATGAAGTGATAAAAGAAAGATAATTAAGAATTATATATAAAAAATATGATATTTTTTATGACAACATGTTTGCACTACAAAATTATTCATTATAAAGAATATAAATCTTAATATGTTTTTGTAAATATTTTATTCTAATAAATTCACTTTCTTCATTTTTTCACAAAAAACTTTATAAATATATATTTATTTTTGAAGTCATACTTTTTTTGAGGACTTTTTGATTACCAAAAGTTAAGTGGTACTTTAAAAATATACTTATAAAATCAATTCTCTCAAATGATACAAAGAGAACATGACTTCTAATAAAATAACATTTCACAAAAAACAAAACACAGATAGGTCGAACTAACATATCACATAATTTGGCATGTAGATTATTAAAGTGATCACGATCAATAACTATTCGTGGGTGGTGGCACCTTCCAATTACTAGCATATCCGTGTGATTAATCAGCACACAATTTGTAACATCCCAAATTTAGTTTACTGTTAACCGAATTGGAAATGTTATCGGGGACCAAATCGAATTTCAATTCAATTAATTTGGTCAACCCGAACTTAAGCGGAAGTGATCTATTTTAAGCGTTATAAGATGAAAATCATGCCACGGTGAATGTATGAAATGCACAACCTAATAGGACACTACGTGAATGATATGATGACGAAGAAAAGAATTACACTAAAATCAAAATAACACGGTAATCATTAAAATATTATAGAAATCCTGTAAATAGACGGACAAGGTTTCCCTAAAGGTGCAATAAAGAAAACTCCCTATACATCATAATATCACAACATATATAAAATAAATAATAAAGTATATCACAACTACACATTCTATTATCATCACGTCATTTTCCAAGTCATGATCCCCAGCTGAGTCTTGAGACATCTACTACTCATGTTACCATAACTGGAAGTTTACTAACTTCAAATTACCAACTTCATTCACAAAACATGTTCACCATGTATTAAACATCATCAAAATATTTCATAACGAGTTGTACACATTCACCTGAATCAGAATTAAGTGTCCTATCACCAGGCATGTGTGCATGCAAGGGTGTCACTACTCATTCATCAAGTCTGGCATACCCTATTATAACTGATGCTCACCTACATATATAATAGAAAACCGTCAGCAACAGTTGTCACTAGTCCAGAAAATTACTAATATCAAACTGTCTATGAGAGCAATCTCTCATTAAAAGAAAAACATGTATGTTGTAACACCCTGTTTTGGCTCACCCATGAACTAACCCGGAAATGTTACCGGCGACCAAACCGTTCGCTAATCTACAAGATTCAATTAAGCCGACCTGGATCTACTCTCGGTGTTTAAGATGGAGATGCAACATGAAAAGTATGGATGAGATGTTAGGGTTCTAACGCTCGTCCTAGACGTATGCCATGATATGCAAACAAAAACAAGACGAAAACAATAAATGAGAAATCCAAAGAAAAACATATATTTCTATAGAAAAACAGACAAAGTTTCCTCTAAAAGTACATAAGGGCCAACCTGTCCACAACAAAGATATATATATATATTATCAAATGATAAAAAACATGACAATCTATCCTCGCATACAGTCATCATCACTTCTGTTTTCACCTGAACCGAGTCTGAGCTCCAAGGCTCCTTGTTCATTCACATTTATTTATTCATTTTGCGAGCAGTTCATCAAAATATAACATGACAAAATTTTCATTCACACAGCGTTAACACACCATCATTATGCATTACACATGGCAGGTACATGTGTGCATGATTCTGTACATACGGGAAAAGGGAACGACGTGTGGAAGAACTCTTGTGGGAAGAGTTAGCCGAGAGGAAGGATTTCCTGGAGTTGCTGCAGCCGGCGCTTGTGGTAAGTGCTGGAACTTCATGGGGAGTTGCTGATTCAAGGTACACGTTTGTTCGACAACCTGCATATTGAGTCTAGTTTGATAGATTGCATGTAATGGGATCGATCTGTGGGAGACGATCTGGGTTGTGTGAATTGCTTGTGGGAAGTAATTCGTATTAAGTTCCATTGTGAGTGGTGAGCAGTGGGGCGAGGCTGTGGGGGCTGTCCACATGCTGAGAAAGTCTTGAAGTGTGAGTAAAGTATTTGTAATAACTTTGTGTTGGTGATATAATATAAGGTTGGGAAGTGGTTTCCCATATATCTGTTTTGGTTGCTTGTTGGTTGCCGTTTGTAGGCAAGGAATTTTGGTTACCAGGTTGTGGGCGAAATTTGTAAGGAATCAGTTTTGGGAACTGATTGCCGAGACGAGCAAGGGATAGACGACACGACTCCGAGTACGGACACCGGTATTTGGAGCAGTCGGGCAGCGTGGGGCTGTTTGGTTCTCGGGACAACATACCACTACGAATAGCGGTATCCGAGAGCGCTGTATCGGTATTGTGATCGAGCAAAGGCTGATTGGGGTTGCGGTATCGGGTGCGTGCAATTCCGGTATTTGGACCAGAAACCTCGATAGCGTGGTTGTGGCCGAACACACGGTGTTGTGGTTCGAGTTTGGCTTCCGGAGTTGAGCTCATACTACGGGATTGGTGTTGGCTGTGTGTTTCCAGAAGGGAAATACGCTATCACAGTGCCTCTGGTGGAACGAAAAATTCTACCATAGGATAGGACTGTGATAGTAACCATCATAGCCAAAAATTATATCACATCATGATAAAGTTTTACGTCAACTACATATTATCAAAACAACACATTCTTTTCATCTTCAGCATGTACATGTGTTCAAAGTGGCATTGCTTCTCCTCCATAGTAGCCAAAAGTGCTCATTCATCAGGGTTCTCACCTACATATATAACATCAGTAACAAGTACTACTAATATAGAAATAACTGCATATCAAACTGACATATGGGAGCTGACTCTCATGTTAAAATAAAATATTTATAACTTCACATGAACACTCATAAGAACCACTATTGAGGAGCCATCAAGCTATAGCCTCAATAGCATCCTATGCTGATTGGTCTGATGTCTCTCTTTACATTTTCTAAACTATCATACGCTTGGGAAAACCAGTATGCTAAAGCTCTCTACATCCTCCATATATCACTTGGCTTGAGTATAGTGGCTGACTAATCTCAGGGAGTCGCCACTAGTACTCTTTGAATCCACACATCTAGACAAGCGTTGTATTGCAGTACCCGTAAAACTTACACACTTCTTAGAGTTTGAAGAAGCTTAAAATGTGGAGTTATGGAATCCCTCAAAAATGGAATGACCAGCTCACCAATCCAGAGCCTGCTGTGACTAGCACGTGCACCCTTTCATAGTACTTGTAAGTTAATTTTAGCTTCTCTCATTTCACTGAAAACTTGATAAATTCATACGCAGACCTGGGAAGAGATTCAATATTATAGGTCAGAAAGTAACTTAATATGGAGTTGATTTTCAAAAACAAATTCGATAGATCCCATTCTCGAGGGTTTTAATCCAAAAATCATTTGACTAAATGACCTGTGTTAAATGGAATCCAATAAATCTACTACTTACCCCGTCCTATATCAATCAAATCAAAACTCGATAGAGAAGATCATAAAAAAAAAAGGTGAACGAGTCCTAAATAAACCTGGTAGAAGCTCCAAGTAAGTCACACATCTAGGCAGCGAGTTCTTGTTCCATACCTACATATCACAACTACATACTAACACCAAGGATGATGCATGAAGTTATATCCAAGTGCATCTACTCATCATCAAATCATATGAGACATACAAGATCAATTACATCAAAATCTCAACGCAAGGCTTTCAATCATGATTAACATTCACTACTAATATTATATATATATATATATATATATATATATATATATATCAATTATAAATATTTAACATATAATTCATCAGATCACATTTACCCGGTAATATCTAGGTAGGTAATCCATTTATACTACTTCATGACAATCACACAACATTAAGAAAAATTTGCATTAAAATCGTATAATTAATTCATTAAATACTTATAGACTTATATGCTTCAATCTAATTCATCTTAATCGTATTTTATGATAACAAATTATTAATCATAGTTCATCATTAATATTTTAGCCCTAAACCCAACTATTACTTTTAAATTAAGTATACCTAACGGTGACAGTAGCGATGATCGATGGTCGATTATGGTTCGACAAGGTGTTGAGTTTGAATCAAATCTTAGGAGATGTGCGATGACCATTGAGGGACGACGGTTGCTGTTACAGCCCTAATTCATGGGTGTCACCGAGTGCTAGGATTTGGGTGTTGGTCCTAGCATTCCAGTGTCCATGAGGGGTAGCGGTGGCTATCCGAGTGGTGGAAACAACATGCCGAGTCGGATCCATGTTACAGGTGTAGGTGTGCTGCCGTGGGTCCTTGGAGTTTGTTTCAAGGATTTGGATAACACGTCGTGGTGTTTATCCAATGTTTGAAGATAAACATGCAATGGTGTGATTGTGATCTTCTGGTTTGGAGATAACGCTCAAAGGCCAGATTGCATATCTTCATCCTTCAATGTCAAGGGTTGGATCGAACAACGATGGTGGAGATCAAGTTCGATGATGCTGGCAGATATCTTTTGGAGTTCTACTTGAACTAGGAGAATCTTTGGAGATAAGGATTAAAGTTCAACTGGAACTAGGAGACTTGCCTATAAATACATGGATTGGTGAGGAGTTGGGGGACTTCTTTTGAAGATTGAAGAAGCCCGACCAGTTGAAAGACGTACTCTTGGAGAGGGCGGCCAATTGGGGACAACGCGGTCTCTTGTGGTAAGGGACAACCGAG
>JAVDBV010086350.1:0-13469 GCA_032619315.1 Piper longum | reverse complement strand
TTAAAGGCAAGTGAAGAACCATGCTCATTTAATGCTTCAATATTTGTCATGGTCAGGTCAATAGTTTAAATGCAAAAACAATCAATTTGGTAATAATTCATGTCGCTTATTTAGCCTGATTTGGACAAGGTGTTGGTCATTTTACTGACGAATCATAATTATATTGTATTCAAGTTGTTAACTAACAGTTTGCTTCTTTTGCAGCTTTTTCAAATGTCCATTGAGCTCTGCTGAGATAGCCACAGTTGATTCTCTCCTTGTGAAAGCAAACTTCCAAAATAATAGGTATCAGCAAACAAAGAAGAAACAAACTGGTGTCAACTAGGACTATCGGCGCTTTAAATGTGTTTTAAGTAACTTCTGATGCATATTTTACATTAAAATTTCTTTCAATGAGTGAGCTAAGATTTACACTCTTGAGGAGCTGCGAAAGTTCAGTAATTTTCAAATAAATTTTTGAATCAGACTCGGTTTTTTATACTGCATCAAGGCACAAGAAATAAAAACGAATTCTCTGTTTCTCTTTGATGGCGAACTAATATTTCGCTTGGGGTGTAGTTGGTCATTATTGTTGTACATGAAAAAGGCTCACTGCCCATGACTTGTAAAACTGTGTGCAAGTCCTTTCACACGGAGACAGCTACTTTGAGAGACTCCAATATCTTGTCATCAACCTCAAACTTGATTTCCTTCTTGTCTCGACCAATCTCAACGTACTCTGCAAACCTTTCCTTCAAATCTTCGGGAAGATTCGTAGAACTGCTCCACCCCAATATCTCTTTAGCAGCTCTCGGTTCGGCATAGAAGTGCTACACAGAAAGACACCCATATTATTATTAAGCTTTTCAAAGAGTAGAATACAATTGCAAATGATCAGTGTGTTTTACCATATTACGGAAGGGAAAGGCTTTCTTTGCATCTACTCCGACGGCCTTGGGATCATAGTGCACAATATTGAGTGGCCGGTCAGCTGCTTGGGCGCAGAGCTTGGCTAGGCCATCGAATGTGACAGCCCTGTCGGAAACGCAGTTGAAGATCTTGCAACAAGATAGAGATGGGTTATCCACTGCCATGGTTAACATGCTTGATAAATCTCTCACATGAGCTATGTTAGTCAGCTGCATTCCAGAGCCTGGGATTGGGACTGGTCTGTCTCTTACTATTCCTGTACAAAGGGAAGGCACAAATGTTAATCAAACAAGGAACATGCCTCTAAATTAGAAGAAAAGAAGGTTAGTTGTAGGCAAAGAATCTTACGGTCGAAGAACCACTCTTCACAATCTTTGTTATTCCCAGAGCCTATCATGTATTGAGGACGAAATACTGCCCAGCTACTAAATGAAAGTTCTCCGATATATTTTTCAACTCCCACATGACCAGCGTCACTTTTAACCTCATCCTGCATTTGTCTTTGTTTGATAATTGTGGGATGACAAATTACAAGAGCTTGATATCAAATGACGGTGATTACTTACGCCTTCAACGTGTGGAACCTCGTCGGTTGGCTTGTAAATGCCGGCACTGCTGACGAAGAGAAACTGCTTAACGCCAGAGGCCTTAGCCCAGTCTGCAACAGGCCTATATTGGTAATACCGTTTAAATTGAGTTTGCCAGCAAATAATATTATTGATATCACTCAGTGTCAGATAAAATAGATAGTGCCATAATACTATGCATCCTCGTTAAATCAACCTTCATAATTCAAAGTTAGAACGATAAAGCTTCAAGTAGGTGCAACATATGTTGAATTTGCCATATTAATTTAGTCCTATTTATTTATATTAGACGTTTTGTGAGAAACCGTACTTCACTGTGTCCAAATCTTTGCCGTTGTTGTCCAAAACCACATCAAATGATGCTCCTTGAACTGCACTTCCCACCTGAGCAGGTTCACCCCATACTGTTTTTCCACCAGCACTCACGATTTCCTATACAAGAACACTGAAACCAAAATGAGAAAAACATAAATCTTGCGTCAAACATGGAAACAATTGTGGCGGTAAATGCCGAGGCAGAGTTACATCTTCACATTCACCTCATTTTGATCAGTGGAGGAAATTAATGGGGAGGCATGGCGAACAAAAATGAATGCATCATGTATATATTATTCAAACAATAGCAACGAGCGTCTATCAGCATGGTTGGAAAGAACTTGTGTATACATAATCAAAACAAAATAACGTCCAATAAATTATATACATACATACATACATACATATATGTATGTATAATAAAAAAAGAAATAAAGAAAAAGAAAAAACAGCAAGATCAATCTAATAGAACATGCATGCCCATCGGGAGAATCTTTCCAATTTTGATGATGGAATACGATTGAATTAAGAAGTAGCAATGATTTTAAAGGATGGTCTTACAGAGAATCGACTAAAAGGTGGCTTCTTCATCTTGTCCGATATTTCTTCTCCAACAGTGAGCACAGTGACATCATGACCGGAGCTTAGGAGCTCCTTGGCAAAGTAGAAGCCGATGACAGCATGCCCACCGCTGTTGGTATTGACGATGAGGACCTTCTTCTTATCTGCACTGGCCATGACTCGTAAAGATGGCAATGAGGAAGCGGGGCTGCCATGGATGCTCTTCCAAGAACGGCCGAGCTGACTAAGGCCAGAGCCAGGAGGACATGAAGAGAAGGCTGATGAGAGGGTAGAACGAAGAGAGAGCTGGCGGGTGTTGAAAGAAGAAGGATGGGAAGTGATGAAGAAGGAAGAAGCACAGAGGAGGGAAGAGGAAGAGGCAGCCATGGCCAAGAGATGGGAGTGAGAGCAGATGTGATCCACAGATAGGTGGCTATGGGAGCATACTCGTTATGTTAGTTATATATACCTTGGCATTTTGATTGGGACACCAAACCGTGGCACATTTAAGTGTTCTACTATGAGTTTACGAGTATTAGAACGCATTGAAAGGCAAGTTAATTTGTATTTATCATTTTTTTCAAAACTGTGGTATCTCAATTTATGATAACGTAGCGCATAAAATAAAATAAAATGGTCATAGCCTGAAACTTTATATATTTATTTATTTCATATTATTTTAAATGGCAACCTTTTAATTATTTGTCATATAAATATTACATGATTTAATTATTTCTTTGATATGTCATACAAATATAATATGCCTACGATTTAATCATTTCTTTGTAGAATTGCGACTGAACCACGTCTGATTATTGAATTTCCATTGAAGATGTTGTGAATAATACAGAGCATGCAATGCAGCATTTGCAAGATAATTAATTAATAAGCATATATGCTTCTATCTCTTCTTCTTCGAATCATTCACCATCTAAATCCCAAAAGCGAGGAAGAGTAAAGAAGATTTTGGAGCAGAGCAAGACAAAGACAACCCTGCTATCATGTAATATAAATATTACATGATTTAATTATTTCTTTGATATGTCATACAAATATAATATGCCTACGATTTAATCATTTCTTTGTAGAATTGCGACTGAACCACGTCTGATTATTGAATTTCCATTGAAGATGTTGTGAATAATACAGAGCATGCAATGCAGCATTTGCAAGATAATTAATTAATAAGCATATATGCTTCTATCTCTTCTTCTTCGAATCATTCACCATCTAAATCCCAAAAGCGAGGAAGAGTAAAGAAGATTTTGGAGCAGAGCAAGACAAAGACAACCCTGCTATCATGTAATATAAATATTACATGATTTAATTATTTCTTTGATATGTCATACAAATATAATATGCCTACGATTTAATCATTTCTTTGTAGAATTGCGACTGAACCACGTCTGATTATTGAATTTCCATTGAAGATGTTGTGAATAATACAGAGCATGCAATGCAGCATTTGCAAGATAATTAATTAATAAGCATATATGCTTCTATCTCTTCTTCTTCGAATCATTCACCATCTAAATCCCAAAAGCGAGGAAGAGTAAAGAAGATTTTGGAGCAGAGCAAGACAAAGACAACCCTGCTATCCTCTTATTGTTGATCCTCATTACTGCCATCATCAAGTTTGGGAAAGTGCAAAATACTAAAAGCGGGGAGTCTACTCTGAGGTCCTCCTCCAAGCTCATCTTCGCCGTTGCAAGGAGAAGAGAAGTCCAAGCGTGTTCCTCCAATGGTGGTGGTGTCGTCGTCCGCGTAGCAGTCAGATAGATGCTGCGAAGTCATCTGGTGGTACTCCACAAGCTGTTGAAGACACTGGTTCTCCCTCCTCAAGCTTGTATTCTCATTTGCCAAGCGAGACTTCTCTGCTAGCAATGCCTCAAGTTGCAGTCTCACCTGCATGCATGGTTTAGAAAAAAAAAAATGCCAGGCATCGTTTAGAACAAGAGATATATCGGCAAAAGAAATGTTGGATCGTAAACAGGGACGGTGATTGGAAATAGAAGGAAACCATTACCAAGTCATCTTCCTCCGGTCTTAATCCTTTGGAAAGGCCCTCTCGCAGTCTCCTGTTTTCCTCTTCAAGAAGAAGGCATCTCTCTTGCATGAAACACAAGTCCATCTTGATCGACTTCACTTCCTTTGCAAGACAACCTGCTTTGGCAGCCATGGAGACCGCTAGCTGCATTACAAGGCAGAGTTAGCAAATGGGAACCTTTCATTTTTAAAAGGCTAAGTAAGCTTGCGATCGAGCAGTGTGTACATTGTGCGCTTTCTGTAGGTTCTCATTCTTAGCAACGATAGCACAACTGCTCTCGCTTCCCTTGCCTTGATCATCCGCTGGTTTAGAAATGTCCTCACACTGCCTTCTAACCTTTCGTTGATTCTCTCCTTCTTCTTCTGCCGCTAGCTGCATTACAAGGCAGCGTTAGCAAATGGGAACCTTTCATTTTTAAAAGGCTAAGTAAGCTTGCGATCGAGCAGTGTGTACATTGTGCGCTTTCTGTAGGTTCTCATTCTTAGCAACGATAGCACAACTGCTCTCGCTTCCCTTGCCTTGATCATCCGCTGGTTTAGAAATGTCCTCACACTGCCTTCTAACCTTTCGTTGATTCTCTCCTTCTTCTTCTGCCGCTAGCTGCATTACAAGGCAGCGTTAGCAAATGGGAACCTTTCATTTTTAAAAGGCTAAGTAAGCTTGCGATCGAGCAGTGTGTACATTGTGCGCTTTCTGTAGGTTCTCATTCTTAGCAACGATAGCACAACTGCTCTCGCTTCCCTTGCCTTGATCATCCGCTGGTTTAGAAATGTCCTCACACTGCCTTCTAACCTTTCGTTGATTCTCTCCTTCTTCTTCTGCCGCTAGCTGCATTACAAGGCAGCGTTAGCAAATGGGAACCTTTCATTTTTAAAAGGCTAAGTAAGCTTGCGATCGAGCAGTGTGTACATTGTGCACTTTCTGTAGGTTCTCATTCTTAGCAACGATAGCACAACTGCTCTCGCTTTCCTTGTCTTGATCATCCGCTGGTTTAGAAGTGTCCCCACACTGCCTTTTAACCTTTCGCTGATTCTCCCCTTCTTCTTCTACCTTTTCTATGCTGTCTACTTCAGATTTGTTGGAACAATGAGCCTTAAATATTTCTTTTAGTGGTGGTTTGGCGAGATTGTTTGCACCCTGTTGTAACAAAACACACACCAAAGGTTTGAGGGTTGGCAACAGACAGGAGAAGTCTGAAAACGGGCATAATACTTTATAAAAGTTTAGAGCAATCAAATGGCGCTTGCTTACTAGTAAATGTTTTATTAGTGAGGAAGAGTGGCAATTGAGTTTGTAGCATGCATGATAGTTCTCTTCTAACATTTAGAGAATCATACAAGGGACATTTTGGCAACACAAAGATACTACAGAGGAATCTGCTACATAAATTGTCGCAAAAAAAAAACATTTCGAAAAATCAACACATAATTACCTGCAGAGAAGCGTCGATGTTTTGTGTGAGAAGGGACAAAGAAGCAGCCACCGACTCGAATCCTTTGAGCAGCAGCATTCGCTCTTCTCTGAACCAATCTTCCCCTTCCGGTTCCTTCATCGTCACCTGAAATTAAAAACCCTTAACTCAATTACTACTCAAAAAAGCCTATCTCCCAACAAAATAAAAAACTAAAAAAAAAAAAGAGAGGAGATTTTTGAAACAAGCAGTAGCAGAGCGTAGAGGATATCTCACCGTGACATGCGCGCTTTTCCGCTTCCTCTTCTCAACCATGGTATCCACCCGGCTTTTGAAATCACCCCAGAAGCGTTCATCAGGAGTAGGACTAGGCACCAGAGAAGGAGACTCCATCTTCACCGACGAATCCTGGCATTCATCAACATCAAACATGTCACCGCCAGATTTGAAACTTAGTATTAGACTGCAAAAGATGAGGAACCTTTTCCAGTTGGGTCGGAGATGGGGAGCCCAAAACGACAGCCATGGCAGCGAGACTTTGGAAGATCTATCTCTGCTTTAACTACTCAGTGTTCCTTCTTCAGAGATGGATGGAAGACGACAAGGTGGACGAAGGAAAAAGATGGGGTCTAACGGCTAGTAGTGGCCCGTGTATTATTATTACGACCGAAATGTTAGATCCTGTATATTATTGACGTGCTCTAATCTGATTCGTTGATTGGTTTCCCTCCCTGATTTTGACTTGAGGGGGGAGCGACGTTTTACATTTTTCTCGATCAATCACCTTCCCCTTTATTCTCCCATCTAACTAGTTTTTATTACTAATGCACTCACATTGGATCATAAGAAAGGTCTTTCACACTATTTTTTATGATGCCATCATGGTCTATTTATAATCCTTGCAAATCAAATGAGTTGTTTGCATTGATGGCTTAATTGCCTTTAATTTCGTTAAAATGATGTTTTGAAAAAAATTAATATTTTTGAATAAAAACATTTTTTAAAACAATGCTTTTTGGGGGTTTAATAATTTTATTGGACCAAGTTGATTTGTATTCAAACCCAACCCAAGTGAAGAAAAGTCGTTAGATCATTAAACAAAATAACACCGGAATAAAATAGACACCACCATTAAATCATGAATCCTTCTACCATACAAGAGTTTTCAAGTTTTTAACACGATTGCAATTTTACACCACTGTTTACCATCCCTAATACCCATGATTACTCATCTCTGGCACGTAGCTAATACCATTTGCTTAAATAAAATGGTATCTGTGCTTGATAATTAAAGTTCAATTCATTCTTTTTTTAGGAAATGCTCACCCCACCTCTTAGTACTATGATAACATCGATAATGACAAGGACTCAGGAGTTGTAAAAAATAAAAAAAGAAAATATATTTCCTAATGAATTCAATTACAAGAAGCTGTCCTCTTTGCATTAAAATCCAAAAATATTACAGTAGTGTTATCCCTTGTACGCGACGTTCTTGCTTCACTTAATACAAAATTTGCAACTTTGTCTGCCGAGTGCTCATCTCCCTCGTATCTCTCCCTTGCCTGCACATTTATCATACCCTTAACAACGTGATATGTGCCCCATTTGGCTAAAAAGCTACATGTGGCTAGCAGATAGAAATTACCTGAACTACAAGTTGAACGGTCTTCTTTACACTAATAACGTCCCATAAGCCATCACTATTTTTCACAGACGTCAGAAAATCCATCAGAAAAGAGCAGTTCTTTTTTCTTATGTTCACAAAAAAAATGACAGATAACATATAGCATTAAACTAACTGAACCGGCACCAGACCTTCATAGCTATAACAGGAGAAGGATGCCTAAAATGATCTCTCAATACGGTATATATCAGGTGCGGGTTCCCACTTACAATATGGTTGTAAGAAAAACTAAAGTAATCACTTCTCTGATTACCAAGGTCTCCATTCCAACTTGTCCAGACAAGCCTAAATTTCCTTTGTAACCATTTATCAATTTTACCAAACATAGAATTATCAAAGTAAACCTATTTTACATTGTCCAGACAAGCCTACATTCCCAATACGCCTAACTCTTGAATTTCTGATATGGACTATTTTCTCAGGTTAATTACGGATTCATTGTTGGATGTGTTTGTGTTTGTTATCATTACCAATAGAGCAAGTTTTTTTGCTTATTAGTTAGGGTTTGTTTCCTCATTCAATATGGCCTTTCAAGATGAAAAATTAGAGTTGAGTGTTATATCTTCTTAATCTTATGTTTTTTTTTTTACTACAATACCTTTCTCTTGCTATATCTTCTTCATAAATTAGATCCTCTCAAACGACCCTTAATCTAGAGTTCCAGACTAATTCGGAACAAAATTTAACATGTCAGGTTTTAGCACTTTGATGAACTTCAGTAACTTCTCCAACATTTTTGCAAATATTATCTAATGCAATCTACCTTGCCAGAAGGGCAAAAGCTTCAGTTTCATGGGGAATGTGCACTGATCGACTCAGATATGGCACTGAACTGAAGCGGGGCTCCTGTTCTTTTAGAAATTTATCTCCAAGCATGCGCGCTATGTTCAGACCTGAACAAAATCCTGAATGTCATGAAGGTGAAACATGCTAAAGATCAATAGTCAGTGCTTCTCGCTCAAGAAATCCAAATTACCGCATAAGCGTGTTTCGCCATCTCGAATTGGGGATCCCATACTTATCAATCGGGTCCTTTCTGACAAGCTAGTAATTCTGTGATCTTCGGACATCATAATATGCTTGTCGCCAATACTGGAAGCATAAAAAGGACAGAAAAGAGTTGCCTAAGCACTCCTCAACATGAACTTTCTTCTGCAAAAGCCAAATAGGCATTGCAATACATTTGAAAAATACTATAAGTGCATGAAAAGAGAGAGCCAAAAGTCCTAGCAAATGCCTACAAAAGAACTCAATGCTATAGAAAGATGAAAAATAACACTGTTTTGAAGAGAATAAGTAGAGAAAGCAAACCCAATGTCCATAATCAAGCAAAGAGATTTATCTTGAGACATGGAGCAAGTTGGTCGTCATATTTCCATAAGGGACATGTTTCTTAGACAATCCCCTTGTAGAAACAATATAGACAAACACTCTATGCAGCATAAATTTGGATATTGTTCATATTAAGCACTTATATTTTGGTAACCAAATTATTACCCAAACAGTCTGGACACCTACCTAAAGGAGATATAATAATTATTCAACAAGAATAACTTCGAGCAAATTAAAAACCAAAAGCATAGGAACAGCATACTTCATAATGCAGGCAGAATCTCCAACATTTGCACACTGTGCAAAGAGGTCACCTTGTTGATTAGTCCAAATCAAAAGAACTGTAGCGGTGCATCCCTGTATAGAATAGCATAAAAACATTAAGAGGACAACATTTTTCATTTCTAGTAATGAGCAACTACAGTTCAGATATAAATACAGCTCAGAAAGCCCTAAACTCTAGAATTCAGATATTATAGTCCATGCGTAATAATGTAGACATGACTTCGACAAGTTTTAAGGTAGTAGAAAGTAGAATTTTTTTTAACATAAAACAGAAGGCAAGTATGAAAAGAAAAGAACCTCCATAGAAAGTATAATTTCAAGTACTTCAAAAAAATGCAAAATTTCATCATTTTTTATGCACATTAATAGTGACGTTGAAACGGTTGTACAAAAAACAATGCTCAAGAAGCACTACCTCGTACTCATGGTCCATGGCTGCTTCAGTCTGGAAAAAGGCCTCCCTTAAAACTTCTGAAGCATCACAAAAAGAAATTACCTGTTCTCTTGTAACCTTAGTCGACAAGATTTCAGCTACCACCTTAGGAAGTATTCTGGAAGATCAAACAGTCGGATATCAAGTAAGCATCCTCCAAATAGGTCACTAAATAGAAGTTAAGAACATCAATATTAGACCACATACTCTCTTGCAGTTATTGCTGCCCCTTCTCCACCATGTCCATCAAACACACCAAACAATCCAAACTGCAAGAGAAAAATTATCAATAACAATATTAACATGGCACAAAAATGTGATTTTAATGTAACTTAGTAGAGGAATACCTGCTCCACTGCAGGAAGAGGCCATTGATAATAACAAGTATCTTCCATTGCAAGCTTCTTTCCTCCTCGACGCATTTCCATAGGATCAGATGCCATACCAACTCCAAATGGGATGTGAGTGTCAGCATAGGAAGTGATGTGAACCTGCTAATACACGAGCCGGTATAAGTTCAAGAAAACAAAAAATGAAGCAGGCCTTTCAGGTAGAAAATATAGCAATATAAGGTTTCAGTACATGAATGAATAAACATCAAACAAATACGTAGCCAAAGGTTCACCATCTCGCTGCGAGATCTTGATAAGATCTCAATCTCGAGATAGTGCCAAAGACGAAGCATCCCCTAGAGAAGAGATATGCATGTCTCACTTGAATCTTGAACTCTTATCGTGAATTCCTGATGAGAAGATTGAATTCTCGAGCAAAACCCAAGAAGTTGCAGAGGGGATGCATAGTGTAAACTTGATGAAATAAATTCTTATAAAAGTCTGTGGTTGGTTGTTGCTTTGCTCATCACAGCTTCATCACCAGTTCCTACCGTTTTGGCAATGCTTTCGCTTCAACTCACCTCCCTATTGCTTTGTTGCCCTGCTGTCGCCTTGCCGATGCTTCACCAGGAAGGTGAGCTCGTTTGCCAAGGAAGGAGAAGGGTTGTAGATGTTGAAGAGAGGGAGAACGAGGGTATTGGTCTGCAGTAGAGAGTTTAGGAGAGGGAGGATTGCCACAGTAGAGAATGGGAGAATGAAAGGGAAAAGAGATGAAGAGTGAGGGTAAAAGGCCAGTGACGGCAAGAGAGGAAGGGGAGAGGGAGAGTCATTCTGTTTGGACTTGAAGGTTGTAGGGTTTTTATATTTGTTGGTTTGTTTCCTTGGTTTTTAATGCCCAATTATTTGATGCTTGTTTGTTTGTTTTCTTTTTAAGATCTTATGTTTGCTTCGTTACTGTAAATAACAAATTGTTTGTTCATTGACAATAATTTTACTTTATATTATTTGTTTATTGTGAATATTTTTTTTCCCAAAGTGAATATTATATTATTTGTTTAATGTTTGTAAGCAGATTATATTTTTGTTTACTGTTACATGCTAAATTATTATTGTATAATTTTTTTTTATGTTATTGTCAATCTTATTATTTTTTTAATTGTAAATTTTAGTATTTAATTGTACATCTCAGCATTTGTTACTGTATATCTTGGTATTTGATTGTATTTAACTATAAATCTTAATATTTGATTATTTGGAACCAAATATTTATATAATTGGCGGATATTATCTATATAGTAGTTATTTATATTGACATTTCCAGTACTTCAACATTTCCAAGATCTCTCCGAAATCTCTTTTTTCAGACAGTCGAAAACAAGACCTAGAACCGTCAAGGTGAACCGAGTAGCCAAGTGTAAAAATGCTAACAAAAACTAACATATATTGGAGATTCCCTTAATCATCATTTAGATAACACCTTAGCCTACAAAAACTAGGTGGTGGAATCAATAGTGTCACTGATGGCAAAGTTTTTAATGCCCAATGCCCTACCTACTGCAACCCTCAAAAGAGAGAACAATGGTATGAACCTAATTTAAAACATTTATTACCAGTAAAATTAAGTTCCTCAATCATCCTTGTTCTTGTAAAATGCTGACAAAAGTCACAAGCTACGAAACTATCATTCATCCAACACTATAATAGCTGTTCAGAAAGATAATAAAATTTCTCCATATATTGCAAAACAACTTCAACAATTTGCAAACTAAAAATGCCACAAAAAATATTCGTTTCTCACATTTAACAGGAGTCATAAGTGAAGATGCAGAGAGCTTCCACAGATGATTGATATGCAAGACCATAATCATCTAACACTTATCTTTATGATGTCTTGCCTAACCCTGATGAGGAAGTACAGCACGTCTCGTGTTTTCAGTTTTCAAGTGCAAAGATGAAACATAATGGATCATTCAAACGGGATCCTCTAACATTATAGCCAATGAAGTCAAAAATTGGAAACAGAGGCTTACAGTCAAGGTGGAGGTCATGCCAAGAGTTATTATATCTCCATCTGCAAGTTCAACAGGCTCACTGGACTGCCTACGTCCTGAATATTGAATGTTAATTGGCTTTGAGTTTAATTGTGTCCCATTTAGGCTACCCATGTCTGTCAGCTCCCATTTCAACTTCTGTAATTAGAAAGAAAACAACATCATAAGTGGTCAACAAAATTTTGGATGCAACGAATAAAAAATGAACAAGGCCCAGCAAGAACATTTGTACACTTGAGTTCCAGTTGATCATAGCATGCTTTCCGGAAACTTCTGAATCGTTAAACAACAAACCACATGGAGGAACTCTTCCAAGTGTTAGTGGAAGTTGAGATTCATTTGTTGAATGCAAGGTATAACGGAATCCACTGGATGGCCCAGCCACAACTTCGACAGTCATACAACTTCCTGCACTATTAACAAGAAGATGCTATGACGTGTTTTATATAATTTCAAAGTACGGCTTTTCGGAAAAAAAGAAATGCAGACGAGTCGTCAAAACAGGAAACGGATTACCATGCCCCAGAAGTGGTTCAGTCTTCCAAGCCCTGTGAGGGGCACGTCGAATTGTCTTCTTTGGAAGATATTTTTTATCTTCAGTGGGCCAGTTTACTACAGCAGAACGTTTAAGTGTTTGACCAAGAAGCAAATCTTCAGAAGAAGAATCAGGTACTATGTCAAGAACCAAGCTACCACCTAAAGAAATATGAGCCAAAAAAGTTAGATAGTTTGATTTGCATGTTTTCGGCAGCAATACCGAGTCTTACCTTGATGATCAGTTGCAGCAAGATCATGAACGCCAGGTCTGCTCGCATTCCCTTCATTCTGAAGGCTAGAACTCGATCTTGAGTTCGCTGCCGAGCGACCGGTCCCATCGGACACCGAACCATCCTCATCATCAACCAAAGGTGTTTCAATGTCATCCTGCAAGCAAGAATACGATTAACGAAGTCAACACTACAACTCGGCATACCACGCCCGTAAGTATAAACAAAGAAACAAGGGGAGAAGGAGAGAAAGAAAGAAAAGAAAAGAAAAGAAAAAAGGAAAAAAAAAATCTCGGCTATTACGACCCAAGGCCTTTCTACGCTTGAGACACGAAGCATTCACAATCAAGAATCAAACACTTCTTTCTCCAAGCTGATCACATCTCAGGCAGGCAATTCTACAACCCCGCGCAAAATCGCCTCAATTCCCACACATTTTCACTACCAACCGTAGTTATCAATGCAGACAATGCAATGAAAACGCCCCAAAAACATGCAAGTTCAATACTTTCCCACACAACATACAAGAAACAATCCAAGCAGCAAGAAAACAGCACTCTTTGAGACTTCCACGAGAAACCTTCAAAAAATTCAAATCTTGCCAAGAATTGAGACCGAAACGCCCCCAAAATCACAAACTTCCACTCATTAACTTTCACAAACCCCAAACCCCAACCCCCCACCCAAAAATCAACAAGCAATCAAATATTCTTTTCTCTTAAAAAAAAAACGAATCCACCGACCCACCCACCTTG
>JAVDBV010086349.1:0-10464 GCA_032619315.1 Piper longum | reverse complement strand
TCATTCCTTCTTGGCGCCGGCTCCCTCTTTGCTCGGGTAATTTTCTTCTTCCTCTTCTTAATTTTCATGTATACATATATCGGAATCGATAATAAACTTCATAATCATGGAATTAAAGTTTTAAATCAACAAAACTTAAAGAAAAAGAACTAAATTGGAAAAGCCGGAGTTTTGGGCGTGAAGAGTACCGACGACGGTGGGTGAGAAAATCCGGCCGGCCAGGGCAGTGATTGGGTTGCAATCTGGTCGCGAAAGGTCCTTGCAGGGTCAAGGTGTCTGAGGGGATGACCCAATCGGACCGGCGACACTCGCCGGAGGCGAAATTGGCGACGCAAGCACGGGCGGCAGAAATTTCTGACTCTGCTGTAATCAGACGATTCCGGTGTCGCCATGGGCCGGAAACTGGCCAGGGCTGATTAGGGAGGAACCGTGGAAGGATAGCGGAGCTGGCCGACGTCGGTCAACTGCCCTCGACAGCGGTGGACGGCGGCGGGAAGCGAACGAAACGTAGTCACGACCGTGATCAAATTGATGACTTCGGGCGATGATTGTGGGCAAATCACGACACCAGTGGCCAAACGTCTTGGTCGGGATCAAGGATGGTGCGGAGGTGAGTCGATTCAAGGTGGTGGCTTGGCCGGTGGTGGTTAGACGGTGATGAACAGCACGTCGGAAAATACCCTAACACAGCTGTTTTGGGGAAGAAGAAGGTTGGAGAAGAAAAATGGCAATTTAGTAAATACGGGTTGACTCGATACGGTCGAGTTATAAATATAATGCAAATCAGTAAAGAATATCCTAATACTAGTAATTTAGTATTGAGCATGGTTAATAATTAAATTATTAACTAGTAATTGAGGAATTATAATTGGGATAATTAATTTGAAATGTGAAGAAAGATTTAATTGATTATATCACATTGATAATTAATTATCATTAGACTTGCTGAAAATGTAATGGGTAGTTAAGACTAACATGAACTAATTACATCATTTAAATTGATAGTAAATTAGTCATGTAGTTGCATATAGCTACATGCAAATAAAAATAATACTAATGTATAAGTTTATGCCCTCATTCAGATTAGGGCGAGCGGATGACAGTTGGACGAATCACAAGTCAGGTACGTATAATCGGTAGAACGTCGTACTTTTTTGTTGGTAGCCTAGGTCGGCCTGAGCCCAAATTCGACCACCATGCACCGAGTGCCGCTGGGGTCAAGGAATTGACTCAGTCCGACACGGGGCTGTACTAAGTACGTAAATTGTGTATTTTATTTAATTGTTTTGGAGTAGTGATAGCTGCCCTATAAAAAGGCTATGGCCGGGGTGTGCAAGGCACTAGCACTAGGATTTGCAGTGAAGATTTCCAGTTCAAGTCCGTGAATCACACTTAAGATTTTCTGGTTCAAGTCCGTGAATCACACTTAAGATTTCTGGTTCAAGTCCGTGAATCACACTTAAGATTTCCGGTTCAAGTGCGTGAATCACACTTAAGATTTCCGGTTCAAGTCCGTGAATCACACTCAACATTTCTGGTTTAGGTCCGTGAATCTTACTCAAGGTTACCAGTTCAAGTCCGGGAATCACATTGAGGGTCTCCAGTTCGAGTCTGGGCCATGCCACCATGGTAGTGCATATTAAAATGAACATAGGGAACTAGTGGTATGTACTTGATTGGTTTTGTCTATTATGCTACTTAGTGTTGTAATCACTAACGCGGAATTGCCTCCGCAGGTGTGCAGATATGAAATTAGGTGGGAGAAGCCATTGATAGCCAGAGCATGGTTTAAGATAAATATGAGGACTCCCTTTTAATTTGTATTGAGAAATATGTGTGGCTATTGGGAAACGGTCCCCGACCAACCCCGGCCGCAATCAGGCCGCCGCGACGCCGGATTCACCACGCGACGCCCCAACTATTTCTAGCCGATTCACTGCCGTCCCGGCCGCGCCACCACTGCCGTGACACCGACGACCACCCTCACCACCTCATCGACGCTCCCCCCTCCCAACGCCGTCGCCGAGGCCGGCCGTGGGCTCGATTGGAGCGACCCATCACGCTGGCCAGATTCGGTACTGCTGCCGACGGCTATCGCCGTCGCAGTTGGCCGTGTCATCACCAGCATTGGGTTGGGCTCATCGAGATGAAGCCGACCCTTACCCCCGATTGGTCCGCCGTAACAGTCGCCGGAAAACTGCCGGTAGCTGCCAGGAAAGCGTCGGGACCCACCGGAAAACCGTCAAACTTGCCGAAAAATTGGTTTTACTTGGTCTTCCACCAAGTTCGTGTAGTCGAGCCTGATCAAATTTTGGACTTTGTCGAGCGCCGAATTCAAACTCTGATGCGTCGGACGAAACCCTAGCCGTGGCAGATTATCAACGACGCGCGAGGTTGAAATCATTTTAAATTAATTATTTAAAATTAATGATTATTAACAAAACATGTTAGGATGTTATGATTGAATGATTGATGTGTTATGTATTTTATACTAATAAAAATATGGATGTATGTGATGGTGTGATATTAAAATAAACACTAAATGATTAATTAGGTAGACTAAGTAGGTATTGTAATTTAATGCAACCTAGATTAGGAAAACTTGTATTGATTATTATTGATGTATGTTGATTGATGTGTGTATGCTATAGGATGTGTCAATGCATCATGAACGGGCGTAAGTATTTAGTTTTGATGTGTAGGTATGAAGTAGGAGCTTTCCGCCAAAATGCGCAACCACGCTTGGAGCTTCTGCCAGGTTCGTTAGGACTCGTCTCTATTTTACGCTCTATTTCATCGCATGTTTGAGTTCTTATTCGTAGGACGAGTTAAGTGACGTTTTATTTGATCCCACTTATCTCTAGCCATTTTGCCGATTACTTTTCCGGATTAATAACCCTCGAGGATCAGATCCCTCGAGTATGTTTTTGAAAGCAAGATCCATCGCAAGTTGCCTTCGGGTTTATTATATAAATTCCCGACCCAGGCCTACTTATATATATAGTTTTTGCGTTGCTTTTCTTTGCCCATGCAGGTTGGGGTGAGAAACAGGTAAACCTAGAGACAGCCACTTCTAGAATGGTATGGAAGAGCCTCCCATTGACAGTTAAATGAGAAAGGTAAACCTAGAGACAACCACTTTTAGAGTGGTATGGAAGATGTCCCTTAACAATGAAATGAGAACGTGAAATGAGAATGTGAAATGAGAATGTGAAATGAGAAATGTGAAATGAGATAGGTAAACCTAGAGGCAGCCACTTTAGAGTTGTATGGAAGAGCCTCTCATTGACAGTATGAAATAAGAAAGATGATTTCATGTGATGTTTTTCTTTCAACAGGAGAGTTAGCTCTCCTGTGCCAGTTTGGTATTAGTTATTTCCAGACCACTGACAACCGTTGCTGACGTCTTCCTACTATATGTAGGTGAGGATCGCGATGATTGAGAGCTGTCGGGACTGTGGAGGAGCAGCACAGAGTCGTGCATACATGTACCCACCGTGTGTATTGTGTAAAGATTGTTTGCTAGTGTTTTGTGAATGGGAATTTTATTGCGTTATGTTTTGATAATCTGCTTATGAAGTAATGGATAAATATGAATTAACAAGGAGCCTTGGAGCTCAGTCGTGGCTTAGGTGAAAGTGAAAGTGATGATGATTGTGTCTGATTATTGATCGTCATGTTTTACACCTTTTTAAAAGTATTTATATATCCTTGTTGTGGACAGGTTGGCCCTTATTGCACTTTTAAGGGAAACTCTATCCGTTTTATTATAAAAATAAGTATTTTCCTTGCGATTTCTCGTTTATTATTTTCATTTTGATTTTTTCTTTCATATCGTGGCATGCATGTAGAACAAGCGTTAGAACCCTAGCATGTCATTCATACTCTGTATGATGTATCTCCTTCTTAAGGTCAAGAGTAGGTCAGGGTCGGCTTAACCGAATCTAATAGATTAGCGAAAGATTCGGTCGTCGATGACACTTCCAGGTCGGTTCGCGGGTGAACCAAAGCGGGGTGTTACAGAAGTGGTATTAGAGCCAACTCTTGGCTGATTATGATGGTAGATGCATTACAGGTTACATGTTTGCCGAAGCTGTTCCGAGTTGTACCGACATGTATTTTTCTATCTTAATGTTTTTGGTTTGCAAATTTTCTTACTAAACATTGGTGTGAAAGGTAGTCAGTTAGAGTAGGGAATACCAGTCGGATGGTGAACCAAACTCGTAGGACGCAGATCAAGGCCGCATCATCTCCATTAGCCAGACTATCAGCCCCAGGCATGATCGCAGTGACACGGCCTCTAGTCCACTGAGGACCACAGCGTTACCAGAAAAGGGGCAGTGCGCCGGTTTCAGCTAGCCGACACGGTGAGAGCCATCATCGAGATAGTCACCGCAACCGAGATAGTCGTCGTCACCGAGACAGTGGTTGTGACAGTTACCGCACCAGGAGTAGTCAACAGGAGGGAGACACAACAATTGCTAAGTTGCCAGAAGCTCAGATGCAATTGCGGCAAAGCCATGAGGAATTTATGAGATACGTGCAGCGAGAACGGGAGGAATTCAGAAGAGAGCTCAGGCAAATCTCTCTTTCTGTAGCCAGAGTTGAGAAGAGGCTAGCTGTAGAGGAAGAGACACAGGGGAAGCCAGGAGTTTACACAAGTCCTTTATAGCTGCTGCCTCCTCCATCGCAGCAATAGAGGGCTACTCCAACGACAGCCCCTTTGTTGGTAGACCTGTAAGCAGCCCCTTTATCGCCGCTTCAGGTGAGAGTGGGACCAGATGTAAGTAGATCTGTAGTGGTAGATGGTAGACACACTGCAGGCGGAAGTGGGACTGCAGGATCACAGTTTCCACAGGACAAACGAGGTGAAGGATCAAACCGATTAGTGGAGAATAAGAATCTAGAACTGTGGCAGTACGAGAGGTTCGTGAAGAATGGTGGATGGCCGTTCCTTGGGAATTTGGACGCAGGGGAGGCATTCCTGTGAATATTGTCAGCCATAGGAGTGTTTAACACTATGGCATGCCCCATGGAGCACGAGTACGCATCATCACGGGGGCATTCTAGGACAAAGCTAGGATATGGTGGAGTTTGGTACAGAATTCGATATTTGCTCACCGACAACCCTAGGACATCACGTGGGAGGAGTTCAAAGTGGAATTTGACGGAAAGTACTTTCCGTCGAATGTCAGGAAGTGGATGGATAGGGAATTCCAGACCCTGAGGCAGGGTCCCATGATAGTGGCGCAATATGAGACAAGGTTCAGAGCTCTAGAGAGATTTGCAACAGATTTAGTCCCTACAGAGGAAAGAAGGGTAGATTGATTTTACGAAGACCTCCATAACGAGATCAGGATGGGATATTTGGACAGGAAGTTTGCTACCCTCATTGATGTCGTTAGAGCTGCAAGCGAGGCAAAGCGAGTGATTACCATGCGACCACGTCGGGATGTTGACTAGAGGCAACAACATCTGAGGCCGTATCAGCCAGAGCTGGAAGCACAACAGAGACGTCGGATCGATGCGCCAGTTGCCACGAGGGCTATAGATGACCAGGTTCAGGGCCGCTTCCTGGCTTTTTTCCGGCTACTTCACTAGCTAACACCGGAGAAGCACACTTTGGTTTTGTAGAACACTCCTCTGTCTTCACTTTTTACCTCATGGCGGCTCTGGAAATGGCTGGCACTGATTTGAAAAAGTCAGCGAAATCGTACTTTCGCTGTTGTTTTCTACTCTTATTCCTGATCAAATGGGCTACTAGTCGAATTTTCTCCGACGACCACCGCGGCTAAATCTGGTGAAATTCCACCCAGATCCAAATATCACTTTTTCGGATTTACTTTAGACACCAATTAGGGGCCGGGAACGACCAGCATTGGTCGAAAAATAATCCACAAAATCAGTCTTTCGCTGCTCTGTTTTTTTTTCTTTTCCCTTGTCCAATGGGTCACTTACTGAATTTTCTCAAGCGACGACAGTGACAAACTCAAGTGGAACTCCACCCAGATCAAAATATGCCTTTACCGGCTTCACTTTGAACAACACACAGGAGCCGGGGACGACCAACACTGGTAGGAGAGAAATCCCCAAAGTCCTTCCTCTGCTCTCACCCTTCTCTTTTTCTTCTTTTCAATTCAGCGAGCCCACCTTTTGAGTACGTCGGGGTCTGTCTTTTATAGAATTTTTAAGGCTTGTTAAGTTCTGTGATTACCAGCGTGCCATCATCACCCGACCTTATTTTCCTCAAAAATTCCCTCCGGCAGTTTGTAGAACTGTCAGGACTCTTTCTCCAAAGCGTAGAAATCATGCAAGCGGATAAATTCAAATAGCAGCAATTATCCATATAAATAAAAATTCCAAAATTAGCCATGTAACCAGATAAATACAAATTTAAAAACTATCCACGGATAAAACATTCAACGTGGTAGGATCGGACGCTGGAAAATTAATAATTCCATTTAAATTAATTACCCCCTACCCGGTTTATTATTATTTACCTGGTTAAGTGAAACGTATCATTTACCTGTTCAACCGGTTAAGTGTATTGTATCCTTTACCCGTTTACCCGGGTAAGTGAAATACGGGTGAAATGTGTTTTAACATACCTTAGCCATCATTTCATTATATAAGGAGAAGGGGGGCGTCAATCACATTATTTTCCTTCTGACAAACGCCGGCTTCCTCCTTCGATCAGGTATTTTCCTCTCTTTTTCTTCTTAGTTTTCATGCATACATATGTTAAAATTGATAATAACTTGATAATCATGGAAAATAAAATCTAAATCAACAAGAAAGAAAATAATTAAACTAGGAAAACCTGGAAGTTCATCCATGAATGCAAATTTCTGCCATGCAGCAATTTATGATCGTTTGTTGATCAATTATAGCATCAACGTCATGGCAATTGTGTCACAAATTCATGGCAGCGAACATGTTGATGCGGGAGAGAATAATTCTACACCTGCAACGTCCGAAAGAGGCCGATCCTTCCATGTTGATGATTGCTAAAGTTATAACTCAAATAAAAATTAAAAGGGAGGTCCTCATATTTATCTTGTTCCAAGCTCTGGTTGTTAATGGCTTCTCCCACCTAATTTCGTATCTGCACACCTACGGACGCAATTCCGCGTTAGAGATTACAACACTAAGTAGTATAATAGATAAAACAAGTCAAGGACATTCCACTAGTTTTATATGTTCATTTTAATATGCGGTGGAGCGATGCCGCTATACTCCAAAAGAATGCCGAGGAGGTATCTCCAGTGATCCGCACACCCCGGCCGTAGCCTTTTTTTTGCGGGGAGGCTACCACTACCATCTCCAGAGCCAGTTCCTCGCACACCCCGGCCATAGCCTTTTTTGTGGGGAGGCTACCACAGCACTCAGGTGATCGTTACGCCCCATTTTTGGGGAAGCTCTCATACCAGTTCTAGGGCAAGTACCTCACACACCCCGGCCGTAGCCATTTTATTGGGAGGCTATCACTAGACCCAAGTGATTACTACGCCCCGTTTGGAGGGAAGTTCTCACAATCAAATCAAGGGTAAGTACCTTACACACCCCGGCCATAGCCTTTTTATTGCGAGATTATCACTAGACCCTGCGCGAGTGCCTCACACACCCCAGCCGTAGCCTTTTTATAGGGAGGCTTATCACTGCACTTAAGTGCGATGGAGGAATCGTTGTGTCTCACTCACCCCGACCGTAGCCTTTTTGTGGGGCGGTTACGACTACTCCAAAACAATTCGATACAATATTCAATTTACATACATAATACGACCCCGTGTCGGACTAAGTCAACTCCTTGACCCCGGTTGCACTCGGTGCATGGTGGTTGAATCTGGGCTCAGGCCGACCTAAGCTACCAATAAGGAAAGTACGACGTTCTACCTATTATACTTACTTGATTTGTGCTATCGTCCAACTGTGATCGGCTAACCCTAATCTGAGTGAAAACATAAGATTATACATTAGTATAATTTTATTTGCATGAGCCTATAAGCAACTAAATGATATGCCATATTAAACATTTTATCTTCCATAATTCTATTTAGATAATTGATTATTCATGTGACATACTTTTTAAGTCATCCATCACATTTTAAGTTAATTACTAAATTCATAATTCTCCCTTGAAAATTAATAAAATTATTAATTTATGACCAGGAATTTAACTACTATTTTTAGTATATTCTTTAACTAATTTTATTATCCTAATTTAAGGATATTTTTAATATTATTATTTTAATTTATTTGATTTAATAAAGGTTCAATTTTTATATGATTTAAATTTATTAACCACTCGATTTAATTTAACCATTTTTAACAAGGCGATTAATTATTAATCGCTTATCATTACCGTAATTTAATTAATGTCGTGATTTCCTGTAATAATTTATTCAGTTATTATTTTAGCCACTTAAATCGTATATCATTAAATTAATTATTTTTAACGATTTATTTCGAGTTGATATTATTTTTTAACTCGAATCAGTGTCGAGTCAACCCATATTTACGAAACTGCCATCTTCTTCCCCAACTTTCTCCAAAACAGATGTGCAATCGGGTATTTTTCGACGCACTGTTTGTCACTGTCCAGCCACCACTAGCCAAGCGACTACTGTGAAACAACTCAACTCCGCATGAACTTTAATCCCGACCAGGACTTTTGGCCACTACTATCGGGTTTTGCCCACAATCGTAGTCTGAAATCATGATTCCGTTCACGTCCGTCCTCTATTTTGAACTCTGTTTTCGGCATCAAAACAAATCCGTTCTTCACGCAAAAACCAGCCAAGACTTCTTCTCCTTCAACCCCCAAAACCAGACCACGACTCCATCCACTGCAACCTTCCCCAGCAACCTAATTGGATGCCCAAAAATCCATACTTTATAAGCGACCTTCTCCTGCACCTCCAAGGCGACCCTCTCCCATTGTAACTCTGCGTCTGGCCAGCAGCACCGTCCAATGCTACCCCGACCAGCACCGAAGGCAACCCAGTTTCTGGCCAGCAGCACCGCCCAACCAGTCACCTCCTTTCTACACAACGACCCAACACAAGGACAAGAGAAACCCACGTCGTTGCTGGTTGCAACGCCATGAGTTTGTGACTCCCTTGCCATGGTGCTGCTGCTGCAAGTCAGCTGGTTGTGCTGCCTTCTTGGCATGAAATTTCAATGAAAATTCAATCTATCTACATCACCTCATTCACAAGGACGTTGATGCAGCAACTTGGACAGCAAGCGCTCGCAAATTTCCCGTCATGGTCGGCTTCTAGTTCTCTTCCAGTTAATTCCCTTATCTTTCTTGTTCATTTGAGATTTTGAATTCCATGGTTATCATCTTGATGATGAATTCCATACAAATGCATGAAAATTAAGAAGAAGAAGAAGAAAATTACCGGAGCAAAGAGGAAGCCGGCGCCAATCTAAAAGAAGGAATGAGGGTGACGCCCTCCCCTTTTACCCTCTTTTATAATTAAACAAGTGACGGCTAGGGTACGTGGAAGCACCCTTTCACCGTAATACATTTAACCGGTAGTAATTAATTCACTTAACTATTTAAACGGTTACACGGTATGGTTCACTTAACTGGTTAAATAGGTAAATAGTTGGTTCACTTAACTGGTTAAAGAGGTAAATCATACATAACCAGATAACGATAATTATTTAAATGAAAAATAATAAAATTTCCCACTTTCGAGCACACTGCGTCGAACGTTATTATTATTTTATTTTTTATTTTTTTTTCGGGTCTTTACAATCTCCCCAACTTAGAAATATTTCGTCCCCAAAATATCATAGCTTTAATAGGACATCTATAATCCAATACATCTCCGGTATCTACTCATGTTACAACAATTTACAAGGATTCTATGTTACAAATAGGCTAGGGTATGTCCTGGCCATCTCTTGTTAAGTCTCCCATGTAGCTTCTTTGTAACGACCTGCAATTTTCCAATAATTTAATTGGGCCTACGTGGCCGGGTGTTACTAAAAATCAAACCATAAGTATGACTCATTCAAAGAAAACTATGTTTTAAACAAGATATAACAATACTTGTCCCACAGTCTTAGACCGTTTCCCATAGCCACATATATAACTCAAATAAAATTAAAAGGGAGTCCTCATGTTTATCTTGCTCCATGCTCTGGAAGTCAAAGGCTTCTCCCACCTAATATCATATCTGCACACCTGCGGAGGCAATTCCGCGTTAGTGATAAAACCACTAAGCCGTATAATTAACGAAACAAGTCAAATATACTCCCTATTCCAAAGTCTTTTCATTACGCGGGGAGGCACTCCGCTACACTCCTACTATTATTATTATGCGGGGAGGCATTCCGCTACACTCCATTTATTATCATGCGGGGATGCATTCCGCTACACTCCATTTATTATTATGCGGGGAGGCACTCCGCTACACTCAATATATTTTTATGCGGGGAGGCACTCCGCTA
>JAVDBV010086348.1:1486-17501 GCA_032619315.1 Piper longum | reverse complement strand
CCCATGACCGGTAGCCTAGCCAACGTCCCTGCACTTGGCCCGTTACTAGCCCCAGCCCACGACCTTTTAGTCCTTGACCGGCAACCTAGCTAACATCCCTAGTCTAGCCCACCATCTAGTACGGAATCAGGTTGGCTCTGATACCATTTGTAACGACCCGGCCCAAAGTGCAACGTAATGGGCCTAAGTCATTTCTTTAAAATGGTTAACCCAATTTAAAGATCTATATTCCATTCCCACTTATAAACAGGATCTTAGCCCGGTAGGTATTAGATGTGGGACTAAATTGAGGGATCTCACAATATTAGATGCACATCATATGTTAAATTGACAATAAAAATTGATAAAAAAAATGAGATTTAAAGTCTTAAATCAATAAGAAACAACTAAATCTCAAGTTGATGAGACAGAAAAGAAGTAAACTAAAAATACAAACTTTAAGTCATTCATGGCCGACAAGCCGGAAGTTTAAGACAAAGTTGGCGACATGAACAGTGGTGACGATGGTGGGTTAAGAAATCTGGCTGGCCGAGGCAGCGATTAGGTTGCAATCTTGTCGGCCATGATCGGAGGGACGACCATCTGATCGGAGCGACGGAGCTCACCGGTGGTGGAATCGGCGATGCAATGGCGGGCAGCGGAAATGGGCGAAACTGCTGTAATCGACTGATTCCGGAGTCGCCGTGGCCGGAAGGTGGCCGGTGGTGGACGGGGATGAACTATGGAAGCATGGCAGAGCTAGTCGGTGGCGGTAGACGGTGGTCGACGATGGTTGACGACCGTGAACGAAATGATGACTTCGGGCGATGATTGTGGGCAAATAACGACAGCAGTAGCCAAAGGTCTTGGTCGGGATCAAAGATGGTGTGGAGGTGCGTCGATTCATGGTGGTGTCTTGGCTGGTGGCGGCTGGACGGCGACAAACAGTGCGTCGGAAAACACCCGATTACCGCTCTATTTTGGAGAAAGTTGGGGAAGATGAAGATGGCAGTTTCGTAAATATGGGTTGACTCGACAGTGGTTCAAGTTAAAAAAATAATATCAATTCGAAATAAATCTTTAAAAATAATTAATTTAATGAGATATGAGTTAATAGGCTAAAATAATAAATTAATAAATTATTACACTAAATTACGTTAATTAATAAAATTACCGTAATAATATACGCTAGATAATTAATCAGCTTGTTACAAGTGGTTAAATTAAATCGAAGGGTTGATAAATTATAAACGTATAAAATAGAACATTTATTAAATTAAATAAATTAAAATAATTGAATGAAGAATATCCTTAAATTAGGATAATATAAATTAGTTAAAGAATATACCAAAAATAGTAATTAAATTCCTAGTTAAAATTAATAATTATTTTATTAATTATCAAGTGATAATCATGATTTAGATAATTAACTTAAAATGTGAGGAATGACTTAAAAGAGTATGTCACATGAACAATCAATTATATAAATGAAATTATATAAGATAAAATATTTAATATAGCATATCATTTAGTTGCATATAGGTTCATGCAAATAAAATTATACTAATGTATAATTTTATACTTTCACTCAGATTAGGGTTAGCGGATCAAGGTCGGACAAAATCATAAGTGAGGTACGTATAAAGGGTAGAATATCGTACTTTCCTTGTTGGTAACCTAGGTCGGCCGGAGCCCAGATTCGACCACCATGCACCGAGTGCAACTGGGGTCAAGGAATTGACTTTATCCGACACGGGGCTG
Organism: Piper longum; assembly: GCA_032619315.1. Classification (NCBI taxonomy): domain Eukaryota; kingdom Viridiplantae; phylum Streptophyta; class Magnoliopsida; order Piperales; family Piperaceae; genus Piper; species Piper longum. The sequence continues at coordinate 15,761 of JAVDBV010086348.1, read as the reverse complement.
TATTATGTATGGAAATCGTGTAATGCATCGATATTATTTTGAAGTAGTGATAACCACCCAATAAAAAGGCTACGGCCGGGGTGAGTGAGACACAGCGATTCCTCCATCGCACTGAAGTGCAGTGATAAGCCTCCCTATAAAAAGCCTACGGCCGGGGTGTGTGAGGCACTCGCACTGGGTCTAGTGATAGCCTCTTTATAAAAAAGCTACGGCCGGGGTGTGTAAGGCACTTACCCTAGAAACTGATAGTGAGAGCTTCCCACAAATGGGGTGTAGTAATGACCTGGGTCTAGTGATAGCCACCCCAATAAAAAGGCTACGGCAGGGGTGTGTAAGGCACTTACCCTAGAAACTGATAGTGAAAGCTTCCCCACAAACGGAGCGTAGTAATCACCTGGGTCTATTATAGCCTCCCTAATAAAAAGACTACGACCGGGGTGTGTAAGGCGCTTACCTTAGAATTGATAGTGAGAGCTCCCCCACAAACGGGCGTAGCAATCACCCATTGATAGCCACCTCACAAAAAGGCTCCGGCCGGGGTACGCGAGGCACTAGTACTGGAGTGTAGTTGATAGCCTCCCCACAAAAAGGCTACGGTCGGGGTGTGCGGATCACAGAGGATGCCTCCTCCGCATTGTTTTGGAGTATAGCGGTATCGCTCCACCGCATATTAAAATGAACATAAGGAACTAGTAGAATGTGCTCGACTTGTTTTATTTATTATACGAATTAGTGTTTTTATCACTAACGTAGAATTGCCTCTGCAGGTTTGCAGATAAGAAATTAGGTGGAGAAGCTATTGACAACGAGAGCATGGAGCAAGATAAATATGAGGACTCCCTTTTAATTTGTATTGAGAAATATGTGTGGCTACTGGGAAACACTCGTAGACAGTGGGAACCAATCTTATACATTGTTATTAAATTGTTATAATTTAGCAACTTAGTAGTTTGTTTAAGTAACGCCTGGCCATCAAGGCCTAATTAAATAATTGAAAAATGGTGGGTTGTTACATTTTTTCACCAGTAGGTAGTGTGACAGTATTTTCAGGATTGGATCAATGAGTTGGGGTAATCATGGTAAGAACTCAAAGTAATCGAAACTAGACTCCATCGCCTCCTTTGCCCCGACGAGCTAGCCCTACTCATGTTCATAGCGAGACAGTGTCCAGCCGATCTGGAGCTGTGCCACCACCATGAAATCCCAGTGAGCCAGACTTAGTAAACCACCGTAGCGGAAGCCATCTTAGTTGAAGCCGTCGCACCGTTGGGAGCCATCAGACCGAAACGGAGGCTGTCATTGCATGGTTGGCAGAGGTACAAATGGAGAAGAAGCTTTCTTGTGGATTTCATCGGCCGTTAGGAATTATGGCATGTCCGATGGAGCACCACATATGGATTATTATGGGGGTGTTACAGGATGAGCCTAGAATATGGTGGGATTCAGTCATAGTCTGCACATTTATAGACAGACAACCTCAGGATGTGACATAGGACGAATTTAAAGCTGAGCTTGATAGACAATATTTTCATTCTAATGTAAGGAAGAGGAAGGAAAGTGACTTTCATATATTTAGACAAGCACCCATTGGTGTGGCACAGCATGAAGCCCGATTCAGCGCATTGGAAAGGTTTGCATTGGATTTAGTGTCAATGGAACAACAAAGAGTTGAGTGCCTTTATGAAGATCTACACTATGAGATTCGTCTAGTACTGATGGACATGAAATTTTATACTTTTGGTGATGTGGTACAAGCCGCAAGCAAAGTGGAGCGAATCTTGGCTACTCGACCCCGCTGAGACTATAATCAGAGACAAGAGCATCCTAAATAAACAATATCAATTGGATCAGGGGATACAATAGAGGTGTGGGATACATGCTTCAACTACAATGAGAGCCACAGATGGACAAGATCGGGAGAATAGACACCCAACATGTCAGAATTGTGGACGTCAACACGGAGGAATATGCAAAGCGGGTACATACGCATGTTTTATATGTGGTCAACCAGGACATCGAGCGGTAGAATCTTTGTCTGCTTAGTGACAACAGCCAGCCCTTTTGGCACCGCCACAATGACCAATGCTTCTAGCTAGCCATTGCAACAGCAAAGAGGCCACCATAACCAAGGGTATGGACAGAGAAACAATGGTCCACAATCATTGAGACAACAACAAAAGGGTCTGAATGAAAGAGAACTGATGGGTTACTATGTGTGATATCCCTCAACTTAGTCCTACATCTAATACTTATTAAGAGAAGATCCTATTTATTATAAGTGGGAATAGACTATAGATCTTTTAACTTTGGTTAACCACTTTAGAGAAATAATTTATGCCCATTATATTGTGTTTTGGGCTGGGTCATTACACCATGATAGGACTAGAACAACTAGTTTTGGATCAGAGAGGCATGCAGATAACACCACCAGTAGACCAGTCCACTTAAGCACCTCCTCGGGCAGCAAGGATGGACACAGCCACAATTTCTGATTCAATGGACGATACGGCAGACGTGACAGGTATATCGCTTCAAATTTCAGGCTTAGTAGATAGCTACAAGAGTGAAGCCTCCTTAATTTAAACTTTCGTTGTTGAAATTCTTATAAGGAGGGAAGGTTGTAAAACCCACGACCACCACCCGAGTCAGAGTTTTAAACTCTGAACTGATCAGTTTAACCGTTAATATCAGTCGAGTCAATTTTAGAACATGCAAACTGTGTTGTTAAGGCCGGTCATGTGTTATGAACCATAAGAGTTATGTGTGCCCAAGTATATAATGATAACATCAGTAAGATAGCAGTAAAATAAGTTATTAGAATATATGAGAGTACACCAAAAAAATTTATATTTATTTTAGTATTAGATCGTAAAATTATTTTTAGGCCGAATAATGGATTAGAGCGAGTTACGGATAGTTTGGGTGGGTTATTAGTTATAAAGCATATCATTGTGATGTTATGGTGTGCATTATGTTTTATACGAATTTTTCACTCTTTTTTTGGATTTTTAGGAATTCTTACGAGTAATTTATTATTTTTTACTCAAATTAGAGTCGAGTCAAGTTCTAAATTACGAGACGACCACTCATTTTTTCCCCCAACCTCTCGTATTCTTCCCTCCTGATATCTAATTATTCCAAACCCTCAACACTACTCCTTTACCGGTCATCAATTCCGCCGCTAGTGATCATCACGGCCACCGTTCAGTCGCTGATTACCGACAAAATGAGGTATAATTAAATCTAACTTAATTTATTAAGGGTGTTCATTTTTAACACAACATTCTATGATTAATTAATTGACAAGTTTGCTATTTTATTATAAATAACAATATGAAATTTGCTTCTTTGAATTGTAACAAATAGTAAGGAACTAAATTAGGTAAATTAAGTAATTATCGTAATCTAACACAACGTAGCATAGGAAAAAACATATGTGTGATTGATTTATGACTGACATGGGTATGTTATAGGATGTGTGAATGCATCACGAGCGGGTGTTAGCTTCTATATTTGAGTGTAGGTACGACGTAGGAGCTCACCACCTATGAACATAGACACGATTGGAGCATCTGCCAGGTCCATTTGGGACTTGTTTCCTGATATACGTGTACTCTTTTGTTCTACTCTATTGGAGCTTCTGCAGCACAAGTTAAAAGACATTTAATCGGATTCCACTTAACCCAGGCTATCTAATCAACCAGTTTTTTGGATTAATAACCAGAGGGTCCTAGTAACGTCCCAAATGGTGATTAGGGAAGTGCCCAAGGGCTGGCAGGGTTAGCTGACCCGGGGAAGCGAGGGGAGCTTCCAAACCCATTGACACCGGTAGGCCGACAAGTGGTGCCTCAAGCTGTGGATGATAGTGACCGTTATACTGGGGAAAAGTTCCAAAAGAATAGAGCTGATGTATTCATTGGAGGGATTGGTCCAATGAATGCAGAGAGAAGGATAGATATTACTGAAAAAGTGTTTAGTGCTCTCTTTGTGCCCCACCGCCATCAAGTGAGCTTGGAAACATGCATGCTTCAGGAGGAAGCATCTTACTGGTGGAAATCCATGGAAAAGACTACATTCCATCAACGTGAGATTTCATCCATCTCATGGGTAGAATTTATAACAGCTTTCAATGGATAGTACTTTCTAGAGTCCGTTTTCCAAAAGAAAGCACTGGAATTCGCCACTCTAGCCCAGAGGGAAGATTCGGTTCGGGAATATGCAAAGAATTTTTTGCAATTGAAACATTTTACACCTGGGATTCTGGCAACTGACAAGGCTAGAGTGGACAAATTCTTCTGGGGGTTGAAGCCAGAATTGAGGAATAGGGTTGCTACGGCGCCAAGAGGCACAATAACCGATGTGATTGAGGCAGCCACACTCGTGAATTGGTGTACGAGCTTAACCGTGCACAGAAACAAGGGAAGGCTACTATGCAATATAAGAATGCCAACAGCAGAAGAATGTCGATGGGAACCGCAAAAGGAAGTTTCAGGAGATTCCGTATCGACTATGTAAAAATTGTAACAAGATGAATTTAGGGCTATGCAATGAGCCCCGTCAGTGCTACAACTGCAGAAGGACGGGACACATGCAAAAAGAGTGTCGTCAACCTCTGAGGCAACAATGGGAGCAGCCTGAGAAAGAAGAGGCATCAGCTCCTATTCGCTATCCGGCACATGAAAAACCGGTGGACAAAGGGAAGGCGAAACAATATGCGGTCGAAATTGAGGACGCTGAGGAGGATGACCACACAGTTCGAGGTAAAATTCTGATTCAAAATGTTAGTGTGGATGTTTTCTTTGATTCGGGCTGTACAGATTCATTCTTTTCATCTATATTAGTTAAGAGTCTAAGACTCCAAACATCTCCATTATCCAAAACTTATAGAGTTACTACTGCAACTGGGGACTGTGAAGTCATAGAGTGACTAACCTATCCTTAAATATACAAGGGAAACCCTATGTATGGAATTTTATCGTGTATGGGGTAAAAGAGTTTGATGTATTGTTGGGGATGGGCTAGTTATCGGCACGCTAGGCTTTTCTTGATTGTAAAGGGAAGAGAGTTGTGACAAAATCTTGTAATTGTGAGATGGTGGTTATTTTTCAAAGGTTATTGCATGATTTATCTTCTTGTATTGTGTCGATCAGTGAGGCAACCGAGTTGTTCGGTGAGGTAGTCAAGCCTTTTTGACTAACCTAGTAGAATCTGAGTCCAAATCCAATGAGTTGTCCGGACATATTCGTAGATGAACTTCCACAGTTACCTCCTAAGCGCGCAGTGGAGTTTGTCGTTGAACTGACACCTGAAGTAACACCTATCACTAAGGCACCATACCACATGGTTCCGTCAGAACTCAAAGAGTTAAAGAGGTAACTAGAAGAGTTGTTGCAGGCAGGCTTCATCCGGCCAAGTACTTCACCTGGGGGAGCTTCTGTTCTTTTTGTAAAGAAGAAGGATGGTTCACTTCGATTGTGTATTGTCTACCGCCAGCTCAATCATGTGATAGTCAAGAATCAGTACCCTTACCAAGGATTGATGACTTATTTGATCAGCTAAAAACAGCCGGTGTATTCTCTAAAATAGACTTGCGGTCTGGATGTCACCAACTACGAGTGAAGGAATCTGATTTACAGAAAACAGGTTTCCGAACTCGGTATGGGTATTATGAGTTCTTGGTTAGGCCTTTTGGTCTAACAAATTCACCAGTCTTGACCTTGCCAAATTGTAATGAAGGATTCGTGGTCTTTAGTGATGCATCTCTGATAGGGTTAGGATGCGTCCTTATGCAAAGATGGTAAGGTGGTGGCTTATGCCTTATGCCAATTGAAGATTCACGAGCGAAATTATACGACCCACGACTTCCAACCGGCAGCAGTGGTTTTTGAATTAAAGATTTGGAGACACTACTTGTATCTAGTCTAGTTTGAAGTGTTCACTCATCACTAGAGTTTTAAATATCTCTTCACACAAAATGACCTAAATCTTTGACAGAGGTGGTGGATAGAATATTTGAAGGACTATGACCTCCAAATTTTATACCATCTGGGGAAAGCGAATGTTGTAGCCGGCACTTTGAGTCGGAAGGGCAAGGTGGAAAGGGTCAACAGCTAGCTATACTTTGGACTATGTCAGCTGAAGTGGTAGCTATGAACCCGGTAGAATGAATAACAGGATTGCTTGCAAACCTGGTTATCTCCAATGAATTAGTTGACCGAGTTAAGCTATCCGAATTGGAGGATGATAAGCTGAATGAGATGTTGAACAAAACTCCTGACATGGTAGCAGATTCCAACAGTATAATCAGGTTTAGAGGGAGGTTGTGTGTACCCAACGATGATGCATTAAGGCGAAATATCCTAGAGAGGCTCATCGCTCAAAGTTCTATATACACCCTTGAGTTACAAAGATGTATCAGGACTTAAAATGAACCTAATGGTGGATTGGGATGAAGAGAGATGTGGTCATTTTTTTTTCTAACTGTCAAACATGCCAACTGATCAAAGCCCAAAATTAACTACCCGGTGGATTATTACAATCTTTAGAAATACCTACCTAGAAATGAGAGTGTGTTACATGCGATTTTATTACTAAACTCCCAAAGACTCGGAAAAGACATGACTCTATATGGGTGCTTGTGGACCGTCTGACTAAGGCAGCTCATTTTATCCCCACAAAATCAATAAAGATGGAGGAACACCTAACAGATTTGTACGTCAATAACATTATCAAGCTACATGGAATTCCAAAGGATATAGTCTTTGATAGAGATCCCCTATTTACTTCACATTTCTGGGAAGCTTTCTAGAAAGCTATTGGAACACAAATCAAACTAAGTACAACATATCAACCCCAAACTGATGGTTAGAGTGAGAGGACTTTTCAAACTTTGGAGGATTTGTTAAAAGCTTACATCCTTGACAGGGAAGGAGAATGGGAAAAATACTTAGCCTTGGCTGAATTCACCTATAATAACTCTTATCAGACCAGTATAGAATGGCACTATTTGAAGTCTTATACGGTAAGCCCTGCAGATCTCGATCGTGCTTGTTAGAGTCTACAAGGGCAGTCATAGTCGGGCCAAAGATGGTGAGAGAAGAAACTGAAAAAGTGCAATTTATTCATCAAAGGCTTAAGGCAGCTGAGGATCGAAGGAGGGATCTAGAGTTCCAAGTTGGGGAGTTTGTCTACCTAAAGACATCACAAAGGAAAGGAGCGATCAGATTTAGAACGTTAGGAAAGTTAAAGCCAAGATTCATTGAACCATTTCCAATCCTAAATCGAGTTGAAAATTATGCATATAAATTAACATTACCACCAAGCCTTGATGGCGTACACAATGTTTTTCTTGTTTTAATGCTAAAGAAATATATACAAGATGAAAATCATATCATCACAAATTTTGCAGACTTAGAGCTGCAATCAGATTTAACCTACGAGGAAGAGCTGATTCGCATCTTGGCAAGAGAAACTAATACATTCCGGAACAAGGAAATTCCTCCGGTAAAAGTATTGTGGAGAAATCAGGGATCAGTATAAGCAATATGGGAGAATGAATAAGAAATGACCAGGAAATAAACTAGCCTATTTGTAATATAAAATTATTATAATTATACTAACATGATATGATCCCAATGATGTACTTAATGATGATTACCCTGTTAATGCTATGATATTTCGAGGACGAAATATTTTTAATTTGGGGAGATTGCAAAGACTCGGAAAAAAAAAAATCGACGCGGTAGGACTGAATGTTGGAAAATTAATATTTCCATTTAAATTATTTACCTGCCAGCCAGTTAATTATTAATTTCCCAGTTAAGTGTAAGGTATAATTTACCTAGTTAAGTATCATTTAACCGGTTAAGTAAACTATATCAATTACCCATTTAACCGGTAAATTGAACTACGGGTGAAAGGGTGTCTTAACATACCCTAGCCGTTTCATTATATAAGGAGAAAGGGGGGGGGGGGTGCCATTCTCATTTTCTCCTTTGGAAAATCGCCAGCTTCCACATTGCTTGCATCATCCATGATTTCTGTTAACGATGCTGCCACTTCTACTCATCGCCGGCGAGTCTCAGTCTCATTCCCGGCCACCGGACCAGCACCTCCATCATGACCGTATCACAGCCAGCTTTCCAGTAGTACCTCTCACGACCACCGGCGCTGCCACAGTCGCTGCCTACGATGGTGTTTTTGGAGCAAGTTTACCCTTCCGCCGCCACTAATTGGGCCATTTTCTGGCATCGGCGAGCCACCACCAACCGGTCCAACCACCCCATTGGCTTCCACTCATCTAGGCCTACATTTTCAGACTACCCATGACCACAGACGCGGCCTTGAACACCTTGATCTGCCCCTTGCTGTTTTCCGGCCAGCCCGTCGCCGGAATCTGCCGGTCGTCAACACCATCACCTCCTCCTTGACGACACCTTCTCAACCCAACCGGCGGTGACCCCGGTCGTGTCGCCGTCGGCGCTCTCCGGCAACGAGCCCCGCCGCCCTCTATCCTTCCCGTTTGCACATTTACCTGATTGCAAGTTCGCGATCCGGTTGCCAGCGACCGTATCTGGCTGCCCGTGTTTGTGTCCACAAGATTGTACCCAAGTTTGCTAGCCGAGTCCACCATCGGCCAAAACATGTCAAGTTCACATCGCCCAACCCATTTTCCAGCCGGGTTGGTTCGGACCATTCGGGTTGGTCTGGTTCAATTTGGTTCGGGTTGGTTCAGCTCGTATTTGCCCGTTTCTCGACGGTTTTTGGTAATTCGAGAACTTTTACATTAGTTTAGATGAATATTCACATGATTTAGCATGATTGGATGATATATTTTTTTTTCTTTATTTACTTTTTATTTATTTATTTATTTATTCATTATTTTTATTTATTTTTATTTATATAGTTATTATATATGATGAATGCTTACATAATTATTCATTGTAATTAATATTATGGTTACGCACTACTGTTAATCTTATTTTGTTTATTAAATTATACATTTATTTATTTATTTATTTATATATTTATGTATCTTTATGCATGTTCGTTCGTATATTATTATTTGGTTGTATTTAATTACGCATTCTTGTATTGTAAAAATATGATATTATTATTATTCATGATTAAAGAATATCGACTAATTGTTATTTATTTGTGGAATTATTATTTTATTATTTATTTAATTAATTATTTAATCATATGCTTACTAACACGAATATATATAATAATTATTCTTGTCTAGCCAGATATTTATAGACTATGATTATATTATTATTTTATTATTAGAGTATTTGTTATGTTCATCTATTTATTATTTATCTAATTATGTATTAGTGTTTTCCTTGATTATTTATAAATTAAGTTATTATTATTATCATTTCTTGATTTCGGTGCCACTAGTTTTTTTTTAGGTTGGTAGCATTATTTTATTTATTTTTGAATGTATTGATGATATTAGCACAGACCACAAGCATGTGTTATATAGGGGCATTAGTATTTTATTTAGCAATGGGTTTCGATGTAGGTTACGAACTTTGAGCTCACTTGTAGAAAATTTAGATTAGGATCGTTGATTCCAATCACGGGATTTCGTACTAGCTACCAGGTCCGTATAATTATTGAAATATTGTATATTCCCTTCTAGTAATCCTGGTCGTCCTGAGCCTAGATTCGATCACCAACCACAGTGTGCAACCTGTGGATCAAGGAATTGACTTAGTCCGATACGGGGCCGCAACTTTTTTAAAGATAATAATAGTAGTGTAGTGGAATGTCTCCGCGCATAATAAGAGTGTAGCAAAATGCCTCCCCGCATAGTAGGAGTGTCGCGGAATGTCTCCCCGCATAATAAAAAGACTTTCGAATAGGGAGAATATTTGACTTGTTTCCTTAATTATACGGCTTAGTGGTTTTATCACTAATGCGGAGTTGCTTCCGCAGGTGTGCAGGTTCAGGCATAGATTGAGAGCGGCATTGGTGGATCTTTTACCAAAGGTTTGGAGAAAATGATAATGCATTGGACTTACTTTTTTTTTTATTTGAATTATAAATGTGGATATGGGAACCGGTTTAAGACTGTGAGACGATTATTATTATGTCTTGTTTAAAAACATAGTTTACTTTGATTGAGTTATACTTGTGGTTTAATTTTTAAGTAATACCTAGCCAGCTAGGCCCACACTATCGTGAAAAATGGTGTGCCGTTGATATTAACTTTTAGTTTGTAATTATATAACTTATTATTGTTATCACTAACATGAAATTGGCCAGCATGTATGAGAATTTTGGATGGATGGGTAAAGTTGGGAAAAGTAGAAGACTCTTTTATTAGACTATTATTTTTGTTTCTCAAATGTTAATATAATTTTAGGTTTTTTGCATGGCAGTGGGATTTCGGTTCGTTTCATGGGCTTTAAATTATTCCGAGCTTGTATTATATTTTATTTCATGGCACAGCTTAGAATTTGAACTTAACTAATTTTTTGAGTATGAATTTAATTTGTACTATTTGAAAAGAATTTTACATCATGGATTTATTTAAAATGTTGAAAATTAATAGAAAATTAATTTAGGAGAGACTTAGTTTTATATAGTAATACTTGGGTCGTGGCTCGGAACGGGCAGGTCATTATACATACAACGCTTGTGCCCTCACATCCTCCATATTACGTTTGTCACGGTACTCAAGTGGGAAAAGGAATGGTCAAGTTAGTGCCACAAATTATGGAAATGTGCTGCGTTACACAATATCCTCATACACCGCACTACCTCAGGGTTTAAATGAGTACTAGTGCAGTCCATACATATCTCAATACCACTCACTCTCTTATTTATAAAATCTGTAAAAAAGCAAGTACTTATATAATAGGTTTAGGGAAGAGGCTTGTATTATATATTTTATAGACCTTTAGTTCAAAAACCCACAAGGGATCTCATGCTCGTAGTTTCATTAAACATGTGTGGAAAACATGGCTAAATGACTCGACATCAGAGGGATCCGATAAAATATTGTTGATGTCGTCCTATGTCTAAAACAAGTTTTACGGTTTAGCGTTTAAGGTTTAGGGTTTACGGTGTAAAACCGCAGGGAGTCAAACAGAGATTAATTAAAGGACAGTTCAACGGACCTGTGGTCCAAGCTCCAAATGCATCAACACCTCTACGGCGAGATCGAACTCCGTAACCTACATCGAAACTCATTGCTAAATAAAATACTGACATTGTGTGGGTGCTCAAGTCATCAATCAATCTTAATAAATAAGACAGTGCTAAATAAACATACTGCTAAACATCTAGCACACAAATCGGAAGATAATAAATTTATAATTACACTCATGACTAAATAGATAAATAAAAAAACATTAAAATATTAATACTATAATGATAAAGTAATAATATAATTGTGCTATACACATACACATTTAAGCAGAAGTAAATATAACATATACTCGTGTTACTCGTGCTAGTAAATATATAAATAATTAAATCAATAAATAAATATTGACTTTATAAATAAAGAAACAATTATTTACTTTTTATTTATCATGAAGAATTATAATATAAATTTCAAATATATGAACATATGACTAAATACATATAACTAATTATGTACTTAATAATCATTCAATTAATAATCATTGAGCTATTGCATATAAACTTTACGGAAGCAAACATGAAGGCAAACATGAAGAAGCTACTCGTTGAGCTATTGCATATAAACTTTACGGAAGCGGATCTCAACCCTCTGTAAAGGCTTGAAGCAGACACTAGGCTTGGTTTTCATATAATGCTTGCAAAATTCGTACTACAAGGGCATATTTTAGACTTAAACGATTCCTATATTAACACCACTAGTCGTAACAGAGGTACAACCACTCTTACAACTCTGACGGGGACTTTTAAAATGTGATGATCACTCTCAACTGTATAAGAAGCACTTCCCCCCTACAGTTTTGATGTTGCATGCTACTGCGCATGTCATATTCTTACTACTTAGTTCAAATGATTAGCTTAGGCCTTCTTATTAGTTACATGAAGATTATGCGAGTATTTAAACAAGGGTCATGGTTACCTGTTCCACATACCCTATGCGAGCAATAATTTAACCGTCAGAGAATTATACAACATCATTGAGTATCAGGGCATCAAACCCTAATATCAGGACTTCAGGTAGATCTTTAAGTGGTGTAAACAGTAAGCTTGTCTACCCACATCTCTGTAACGAACCTCCATTTTTCAATTATATAATTGCGCCTAATGGCTTGGTGTTACTTAAACAAACTACTAAGTTGCTGAATTATAACAATTAAACAACGATGTATAAAAATTAGTTCCCACAGTCTCGGACCGTTTCCCACTAAAACTAAATAAACTAATGGGCTTATAATAGGCAAATTCGTCCAGCCCATTACTTAACAAAATAAAACCCCAAATACAAAGCTTAAATAACCCTCCCAAGCCTATTTGGGCCAGCCCATAACATATATGGCTCATTACAAACTTAATTAAACCCATTAGTAGTAACTTGGACTTGAATTAAGTTGTATTGAACTTGAGTTGCATTTGCACCAAAGCTTTGATGTCCTTGTAACTCTTCACTAGCTGAATTCACTAAGCCTTATAAATGATGAATTAAGGCTTGTTGAAGCTTCTTAGATTTAGACCTTGTTATAGGTCCTTGAGGCATGCTAATCGGACTAGAAACTTCTTCCACTTGATCCATGCCTTCTTGATCATGCTCATCTTCATGGCGTGTAGGCTGCTCCATAACAATGTGCGTGCCGTTCAAGGACGTGTATGAATGGCGTGGATGAGATTTGACTATTACATGGAGCACAACCCGACTTGAATTAATGTTGTGTTATGAATATGGAAGCGACTAGCTTTAGTCGTAACAATAAAAGATTCTAAAACACCTAGATTGGTGCTAAAGGTAGACAAAAATACGATGGAAGAAGATAAGTTCTTGCTACAATATATATGGAGTAATAGAGTAAAAATTCTAAACCCCATCATCTAGTCCTTTTCCTCATCTCCTTCTCCTCCTTATCCTTTATCCTTTCTATCTTTAGCCCCTTCTGACATCCCTTTTTCTTTCCTCTACCTTCCTTGTAGTAATCTCATAGTGGGAACTTACTTATGAATTCCGTGATTATGAAATTAGGAAAGAAGGAAAAGTTAATAGGTCCACGTTTGGCCTTATTAAACTTATACAATAATATAGTTAATTAAAAATGATAGAGTTGCCCAGCAAGAGGGAAAAGCAAAAATAATGAGTACAAAATAAGTATAAATTTTTTACCAAAAGTATGCAGGTAGCTATGCACCTATAGGACAAGGGTAGTAGCCCTGTGATGTCTACATGACTAGTTGGACCATTTGATATAGGAGACCATTATGGCCAGCTTTGCTCAAAGACCAGCAAAGGTAGATTGACCACAGAGCACATGGACTTATAATAGGCAAATTCGTCCAGCCCATTACTTAACAAAATAAAACCCAAAATACAAAGCTTAAATTACCCTCCCAAGCCTATTTGGGCCAGCCCATATCTCATTACAAACTTAATTAAACCCATTAGTAGTAACTTGGACTTGAATTAAGTTGTATTGAACTTGAGTTGCATTTGCACCAAAGCTTTGATGTCCTTATAACTCTTCACAAGCTGAATTCACTAAGCCTTGTAAATGATGAATTAAGGCTTCTTCAAGCTTCTTAGATTTAGACCTTGTTATAGGTCCTTGAGGCATGCTAATCGGACTAGAAACTTCTTCCACTTGATCCTTGCCTTCTTGATCGTGCTCATCTTCATGGCGTGTAGCCTTCTCCATAACATTTCCCCTCTCCTCAAAAGGATTCGTCCTCGAATCAAAAGCATCACCTATATCAAAAGGACTCAAATCAGCCACATTAAATGAAGCACTAACATTATACTCACCGGGTAGATCCACTTTGTATGCATTATTATTAATCCTTTCAAGAATTTGAAAAGGACCATCGCCTCTTGGATTGAGCTTAGATTTCCTTTGAAGTGGAAACCTTTCTTTGCGAAAATGCACCCAAACCCAATCTCCAGGCTGAAAAATCATTGGCTTCCTTCCCTTGTTGCCCCATTAAGCCTCCTACATGTGCCTCCTTAATCAACAATTCCCTCATAGAACACTTAGGAATGCACAATCTATTTCTTTTAAACAAGAAACCGTCAAATAAATAAAAATCATCTGAAACAACCCCATTATCACAAGATGCATGTATATCACTGAAATCATCATCA
>JAVDBV010086344.1:0-14610 GCA_032619315.1 Piper longum | reverse complement strand
GCTCAAGTGAAAATGAATATGAAGATGATTGAATTTGGTTTTGATTGCGTATTTTATATCATTTTGATTGAATATATATAAGTATTCTTGTTGTGGACAGGTTGGCCCTTATTGCACTTTTAGGGGAAACTCCGTCCGGTTTTTCGTAGAAATAAATGTTTTTCTCTGTATTTCTTGTTTGTTGTTTTTGTTTTATTTTGTTTACATATCATGGCATGCATGTAGGACCACGTTAGAACCCAAGCATATCATCCATGCCTTGCATATTTGCATCTCCGTCTTAAGACGCCGAGGGTAGATCCTGGTCGGCTTAACCGAATCTAATAGGTTAGTGAAAGGTTCGGTCGCCGATGACACTTCCGGGTCGGTTCGAGGGTGAACCGAAACGGGGTGTTACAGACACTGTGACGGCATGGCGGGGTTGGTCGGTGTCGATTGACGGTGGTCGACGACAATTGACGGTGGCCTGAGGCAAACTGAGCTTAGTTGGGGAATGTGAATGGAATGATGACTTCGGGCTACGATTGTGGGCAAAGCCCGATAGCAACAGCCAAAGGTCCTAGTGAGGGTTGGATTTGGTACGGAGGTGAGTTGACTAACAGGGGTGGCTTGGCCGGTGGCGACTTGCCGTTGACAGACAGTCCATCAGAAAACACCTCAATTCACAGGTCTATTTTGGAGAGAAGATAGGTGGGGAAGAAGAAGATGGCAGTTTCGTAAATACAAGTTGACTCGACATGGTTCAAATTAAAAAAATAATATCAACTCATAATAAATCTTTAAAAATAATTAATTAAATGGGGTACGCTTTAAATGGTTAAAATAATAAAATACTATATGAAATTGTCATAAATAATAAAATACGGTCATTATAATTAGTCAATAATTAATCTGCTTATTACAAACGATTAAACTAAATTGTAGAATTATAAATGATAAATAAAATAAAGATGCCACCTTTACCATATTAAATTAATATTTGGTAATTAAACAATTATTTTAATGATAAATTAGTAAGGTAGAAAAATGGGTTAATAAAATATAATTGTGTAGAAATCATGAAATAACATAATTAAATAAGGAAGGGTTGAACCTTATTGAATTAAATAAATTACAAACAATTGTATTAGTGATATCCTTAAACTAGGATGATACAAATAATAATAATTAATTCCAGTTCATAAATAAATTATTCAATGTGGCATATTATATATTGTCTAAATTTAATAGATATTAATCATTTAGTTGCATGCATTTTCTACGCGAATCAAATTATACTTATGTATAATTTTATGTTCTCGTTTAGATTAGGATCGTGATCGCAGTTACGAGATTACTACAAGCTAACCAGGTCCGTATAATTATTTAAAATTTTGTATTTTCCCTTGTGGACAGCCTGGTCAGCCTGAGCCTACATTTGACTACCATGCACCGAGTACAACCGGGGTCAAGGAATTGATTCAGTTCGACATGGGCCGCACCCTTTATAATCTCAAAATGGGCATGTGAGAATGTACCTGACAGCCCATGAACTCTGAATGGTCATGTAAGAATGGGCCTGACAGGCCATTATCTCATCATAGGCATGTCTGAGTGGACCTGACAGCCCATGAAATCTAAATGGTCATGTCAGAAAAGACCTGACAGGTCATTATTTTATAATAGACATGTTAGAATGGACCTGACAGCCCATAAGGTATGAATGGTCATGTCAAAATGGACATGATAGGCCATAAGTTCATAATGGACATGTCAGAATAGACCTGACAACCCATAAGCTCTGAATTGTCATGACAGAATGGACCTAACATGCCGTAATTTCAGAATGGACATGTCAGAATGGATCTGACAACCCATAAGCTTTGAATGATTATGTCAGAATGGACCTGATAGGCCATAAGCTTTGAATGGTCATGTCAGAATGGACCTGATAGGCCATAATTTTATAATATACATGTCAGAATGGACCTGACAGCCCATAAGCTTTGAATGGTCATGTCAGAATGGACCTGACAGACCATAAGTTTATAATGGACATGTAATAATGGACCTGACAGCCCATAAGTTCTGAATGGTCATGTCATAATGGACCTAACATACCATAAATTCATAATGGACATGTTAGAATGGACCTGGTAGCCTATAAGCTCTAAATGGTCATGTTAGAATGGACCTGATAGCCCATAATTTCATAATGGACACGTCAGAATGGACTTAACAGCCCATAAGCTTTGAATGGTCATGTCAAAATGGACTTAATAGGCTATAAGTTCATAATGAACATGTCAGAATGGACCTGACATCCCACAAGCTCTAAATGGTCATGTTAGAATGGACTTGATAAGCCATAATTTTATAATGGACATGTCAAAATGGACTTGACAGTCTACAAGCTTTGAATGGTCATCTCAGAATGGACCTAACATGCTATAAGTTCATAATGGACATGTTAGAATTGACCTATAAGTTCATAATGGACATGTTAGAATTGACCTGACAACCCATAAGCTCTGAATGGTCATGTTAGAATGGACCTGACTGGCGTAATCTTATAATGGACATGTCAGAATGGACCTAACAGCTATAAATCTCAGAATGACCTGAGAGATATTGAATAGGATTTTTATTGACTTGTTTTATTTAATTATACGGCTTAGTGTTTTAATTACTAACGCGGAATTGCCTCCGCAAGTTAGCAGCTGAAACTAAAGACTAAGAGACGACTGGGTGGTTCTTCTACCAACTCAGGTGGCGAATGGATAATGAGTGAACTTCTTTTTTATTCTCTTGTGTTATAAATGTGGCTATTAGAAATGGTCCAATACTGTGGGACGATTATTTTAATGAGTTAGACTTTTAATAGAAATTATGTAACATTTAAGTAACACCCGGTCTGGTTAGGGCGGGTCAGTTAGTTATATTTTTTAGTAACACCTGACCAGCTAGGCCTATAATATTGTGTAAAATGGCTAATCATTACAGGACGTAAACATGACAAACTACTAAGAAAATATAGTTCTATGTGTAATTAATACAAGAAAGAATTAAAATTGGGTGAAGTGACCCGGTTAAGGAACCATTTGATAGATAAAGTAGACAAAGATGTTGTAAAATGTCCAAAATGCCTACCCAAAGTGAAGAAGAAATTAAAAGCGCTCATGAAAAATAAAAGTCAAGAAAAAATAAGTAAAAAAATGGCAATTGAAAAATCTCGTGAATAATTACGGCAAATGGGAAAAAATTAAAGTGATGAAGAGGGAGATTCTAATGATGAAGTGCAAATATAAGTATCGTCCTACAAAGAGATGAATTTTCTTAAATTAAATAAAGTAAAAAAAATTATGAACAAAACAAAAACAAGTGACAACTAAATTTAAGTAATAACTTTAAATTAAAGAAAAAAGTTATAAGGATAAAACTCGTTCTAGAGTCAAATTTCCCTTAACCTAAATTTAACCTTCATCACATCTTACTCTTATCTTTTATTCTCTCAGATTATCGATCTAGGATAATTTATGACATGGTGGCTCCTCCTCCTTCATGTTTCTATTATTTTGCTTAAATTTCTACCTTCCTAAGATAATTGATTAATTAATAAAATAATACATTAAGATTTACCTTACAATCGCATATGGTGTTCTATATCTCCCGACCACAATCACAAATAAGTCAAAAGATTCATCGTATGATGAATTATCAATGACTAATCTAACTGATTTCTCTCGAAATCTAATTAAACCTCATGATTTTAAGTAATAGTTGATTAGTCTATTCTTACCATTAAAAACATGATAATTTAAGCAATCCAATCGAATAAAAGAGTAAAAGGTTGAAATGAATTCAATTAATCCATGTTAAGTTCCATTCTTCTTTAGAACGAAATAAAAGACTACTGCATAATAAAAATAGAAAACATGATATAGAAGAAACTACTTCTTATTATGAAAAGAAAAAGATTACAAAAACTAAAACTACTTCTAAACCAATATTTGAGATATGTCAAACAACAAATGACTACCCCTTTATATAGAAGATGAGATACTCAAGAGATACATAAATTCAAGGAAGGATTTCAAAATTTGATGTGAACTAATTGATTATGATGTCCAATGAAGTTTCCAATTCTTCGATAACAGCGCCAAAGCAATGTATGGGTAGGGTTAACACCACATCGAGCTTTGTCAACACCCTAAACCGTAAACCACATCTAGCTTTGTCAAAACCAAAAGTTGTAGCCATCAATAGGTGGGGTCCAATGCTTTGACCAATAAATTCTAAGCTTAATTTGTTTCATTTGTTTCTACATTAAACTACCAAAATTAAGCATATTTCATACAATATTAATTAACTAGAATATAACGAAAAATATCACCTAATTAATAATGTTTATACCCAGGAAGTACAAAATCACATTAAAAACCTGGATAAATATTGTATATTTTAAACACTTAACACACATGTAGGACTGTTTACATATTATTGCATGCATGCATCATACAAGGTTTGAGTAATTGTAAAACTTGTGATACGAGTCAAAGTTTTACATTAGCGAACCAGCCAGTTCAACTGTCAGTTCGAGTCAAGTCACTTTCATGAAGCGTGTGTTGAGTCGAGGTCATTTGTTAGTTATGAGCGATGACGGACAGGCGTACCTAAGTATATGATGATAATGTCAGAAAAATTATGAGAAATGAATTATCAGAGTATATGCCAGTATGTAGTAATTTTTTTATGTATTTAATCGTAGAATTATTTTTAGGTTGAATAACGTATTAGGACGCGTTATAGGGCAATTTGGATGGGCTATTATTTATAAACCATGTCATTGTGATGTGTATTATATATTTATGGGATTTTTCTCTATTTTTTGGATATTTGTTTGATTTATTACTAGTTAGTTATTATTTTTTATACGAGTCGAGTCGAGTCAACTTTTATTTAAAATATTGCCACCGACCTATTTTTTCCTCTTGACACTTCTCTTCCCAAAAACCTTAAACGCCACCCAGATTTATGTCACCAACGTCGCCTCCAACCACCGCACAACCACCGATCAATGTTGTCAGTCACCGCCAACACGTCGCTGAGTCGTCTCCCATCTTTCAAGCCGCCGCTCGGCCTCCACGACATGGAGAAGGCCACTAGTTCATCCTCCTGACACAATTCCTCTCTCGTCGTGCCACCTAGAGCACCACCAGCAGCCGTGCCGCTGTCTCCGTTTCAACAACCTTGTTGCCCCTCCACTGCCACGTGCTGCCACCAAGACGGATCAAAAGGCGGCAACCCCCTAGCTAGGACACCCCTGACTGTCACCGATATCGCCGCCACCATCCAGTCACCGCTTCGATGTCACCGACCCTCCCACGACCTTCCCCCGATCGGAGCGGAGCCCAATCCTCCCATCCCACCCAGATCTCTACACCCATCGCCGATGGCCCTATTTTGCTATTTTTCGGTGAGTCACCACCTCAGCTAACCTCGTCGACATCGTAGACGCATCGGGCTCGTCAAGCCGGTGCCAACGGTACCCCATACCACCACCATCCCGCCGGTTAGCCACCAGTAGCAATCGCCAAAAAATCGCTAGAAAATCGAATTCGCTGGGATTCGCCGGATCTTCCATCGAACTCACCCACGATTGAACTTCAGACGTCGCCGAGTGCCGAATTCGAGCTCCGAGACATGGGACCAAACCCTAACCAATCGTCGATTATCGCCGATCATCATCGCCGACGATGCGAGGTATATTTACCTCTGATTTAATTATTTAAAATTGATGATTGTTAGCACGGCATGTTAGGATTGATTATTTGTCGTGATGAATGTCTGATTGTGAATAAAATGATGATTTGCATGATTTGATTGATATTGAATAAATGCTAATGATCTAAGTAGGTAAATTACATTTTAGCATGCTAATTGACTGCAGCGTAACTTAGAAAAACATAATAAAATCGATGTTAATAGGAAGAGCTAAGGATAATTTTATTGTGATGAGGATTGTTTATTGTTTGATGGATGATGATTGCATTGCGAGTGTGGTGTTCATAATGAGTTTGATGCATCATTCAGTTAACAGACATTAGTTTCTAGATTTGATGTATAGGTATGAAGGAAGAGCTCGCCACCTAGGTGCGTGAACACAATTAGAGCTTCTATCAGGTTCATTTAGGACTCACTCCCAATTTATTGTCTCATTCTATCATGTTTTGTTTTAACAGGTAGGAGGATGTGTCGAGTGGTGGATTTATCATATCCCACCCCACATGGGTCATTTAACCGATTTTATTTCTAGATTAATAACCCTCGAAGATGAGATCGCTCGAATTTGTTTTCGAAACTCAAGTCCATTTATTAATGAGTTTTTGAAAATGCAATATACAAATCAAAAGTTACACTTTAGAGCTATTTGAATTAACCCTACCAAGGACTTATCCTTATAATACATTTTAGGATTTTTGGTACATGCATGGTAGAAGCTAATCGAGGGGTCCAATCAGTACTTATTTGTGGTGCTCAGTTAGTGGCTAATTGTGTGTTTATGATTATCAATATAGTACTTGCTAGTAGTGTTTATCTCAGCATGTGTGTGCCTTCTATCAAGTATATGTGGATCATGTTATGTTTTTATAGTTGTGATCAGGTAGGCCTTATTGGCCACGGGCATATTATCATCAATCAAATTTGAGATCATGCATAGTACTGACATGTTATTGTTGGTTATTTTTGTTTGTGTATGGATATCTTTATGATTATGATTAAACCTTATTGGTCGTATTTAAATGGTGTGAGTGTGTGGAGAAATTTCTATTTCGTTTCAGTTTTTCCATGGTCAATTGAGTTGTCCATCTGCCAGTTTTGTTGTTTCCCTTATTAGTTATTTAGAACCCAATGATACTATTGTTGTATGTTTTCTTATATTTATGTAGGTGCATTGTCGTGACGTTGGTCGACCTAGGTGTACAGATCACAAGGTGGCCTTGAGATGCTTGGATGGGTTGCACGTTTGTTTTGGTGTTGTCGTGTTTTGGTTTTTGTATATATCTTCCTCCTTGTTTTACGGTGGTACTGTTGGATGCAAAATTGTGATCTGAAATGCAAGGGCACGAGCCATTTTGAAATGCAAACCAGTTTTTGTAAATGTATTGTTTATTCGTGAACATGAGTGATCATTTGGTTGGTTAGGTTTTGAACCAAATTTTCAAAAAGTCATTCAGTAACAAAAAATCTACACTGAATCAAAACAATTGCTGAAGAGATTAGTAATACAACTTTGAGTTAATATGATTAGGAGGGTTCCGACATTATTCTTCATCATTTTGGTGGTTAGGAGGGTTCTAAGTCATCCCCAATATAAAACAATCAAAGAAGATATTAGTAATTTAACTTAGCATAGTTAATTTATGCATCACATGTATATTCATGTTGTGTTTTGTGTGGATTATGTATGAACATGTGTATTCATAGTTTATCAAAGTTAATATGATTATTTGATACATGTACATTATAATTTGGACCATGAACTTGATTACGATAGAGGTGGTTAGGGTTAAATAATGTGGATTCCAATTTTTATGTTGTTTGATGCATAAAAAATGGCTTGAGTAAAAATAATATAAAAACCTAGTTTAAATTTTCAAGAAATATTATTAACTCTGAGTTTTGATGTAAATAAGAGGTATATGAAGTTTCATCATGTTTAGAACAAGTTTGAATAGTTTTTTGTAGAACACTAGGTAAATTGTTGAGAATTGTTTAACTTAATCATGCTTTAATGGTAAAAAATTGTAGGCGTCATAAAACTAAAAATTCTTTTAGGCGAATGCCATATAACATGTTAAAAAGTGCAAAAATCGAAAAATCGTGAACTCGTCGAGGTTTGGCTAGCAACATCATGGCCCGCACATGAATAAAGAGAAGAAGAGACGACACAATGTCGCAACACCTAAAGCCGAGATTTGCAATGCTGAGGCTCTTGTCCAAAATTAAAAAAATAAAAACTAAGTATAATTGCAGCATCAAAGCCATGAATTGCATTGCTGTGACCTTCACCTAAGTAGGAGTACGTATCCTCAATTCTGCAACATTGAGAGCCAGAACTCAGCCCTGAGGGCCGGCACGATAATGCTCGTACATAATTTTTTATTTTGTTATTTATTCGATATTTGACCTTTGTGTATGCTTCATGTATGATTGTTTGAAGATGTTTAACATGTTGTAGTGATGTTGTACATGTTGTAGTTATGTTTAACATATTTGTTGATTGATGAATTATTGATTATGACCATGTCATATCATGCATGCATACATGTAGATTTTACTCAAGTATAGTGTTTATTTCATTGCTCATGTTAGAAAGGTGATGGTTGAGATGTTTCGAAGCTCGGGAGGCAATTGACCAGATTGTTTTACCACAATTTAGGAAGTTTAATGATCGTCATATTGTTTGATATGTGATTACATGGTTTAGTCTAATTTTGATTTGATGATTATCGGAAGAGGTAAAACCTAATAGATGGTAGGTAACATAATTGAGGAATTAAATGGAAATTAAAATACATGATTTTGATGTTTTCATAATGTTGAGTCAAAACAATGTGAGGCCTAAGTTTAACTTGTAACAAAGAGAAATTATTCAGGTAAGGTTAATAGTTTTAATTATTTTTTTCTTGTTTCATTGTTGTGAAAAGATGAACTGATGATGTGTGTGGTATATATCATGAAATCAAAAAATTAATTAATAGAATATGAATGTAAAAATGAACATGATGTATAATTAAGATAACTTGGTAGGATTAAATCACTACAAAGGTAGTACCTCTCACTTAAACATAAATAAAAGGATGAAACTAATACAAAGATTAGTAAAATATGAAATTTGAAAATACATAATAGTAAAGACCACTAAGAGGTAGTTATACTCTTCCTATGGTGAAATTAGATTAATTGAGTGACTAATCAATCTATATTTATATTTATTATACATGCTGTAAATTATGCATAGAAGTATATGATGTTGATACCGAACATGTATATTGTTGTTTATTTTATTGACAATTATATGGTTCAATCATATTTTTTATTATTATTTAATGAGTATACGAGTAGATGACTAAGTACTAGTTACACATGTTAACAGGTGAGAAGATATGCAGAGCGAATGGCTGGAAGATTAGCAAATAATTATCTTTTTTTATATTAGATTGCATTATATTTTTATGTAATAAAGATAATTAAATGTGAATACTTATATTAAGTTGTTGATCTAGTATTTTGAATTTGTATATGTCTTATAATGTTATGGGCTATTATAAGTATATTATACGAATGTAGATAAGGTCTGATTCAATTCGCGATATTGTTCATTTACATATTTAATTATTTATTTAAGTAATGATCCATCCCTTTAATTAATTATTTGTAAAAAACGACCGTCGTTATGATACATATTTAACTATATCACCAACACTATCCTAAAATAGCCCCCTATTCTGATTGGCGATGGCACCTACAAATCAGTGCGAGGAGAGGATTGCCCTTGTCATAAAAAGGAGTCTCACATTGCCTTTGTTGTGCTGCCATGCTTCCGCTGTGGACGTGAAGTCTTGCCAAAAAGAATTGCACCTTGTCAGCACCTTGCTGGTTGCTGAGAAGAGAGCCGAGTCTTGTGAAGGAGAAAAGCTCTCACCTAGCTGGAGCCTTTCGAATCCTCATTGATAGAGCGCACACAAGACGATCACGAGGATGCCCCTTTGTTGGAGCATGCTGAAGCTTTGCTGAGCAAGTCAGCTCGTGAGCATTAGGTGTTCGGCTCGGTTCGACTCGACTCGAAATTTAACACTTGAATGTCGAGCTCAAACTCGAATTTTATAAGTTGAGTATGAGTAAGGCAGTGTTCGACTCGACTCGATTATAACTCGAACTCGACTAGTAGCTCGACTCGAACTCGACTCGATAAAATATTATAATAATATAAATAATAACGTTTGTCTACTCAAAATACATTTAAAGTCATAAATAAATATTATTATTCACTACATACTAAATGATGGTGGAGGTGGGGGCGGTTCATTTTTTTTTTTTTTTTTATTAAATTTGGGGTGTCTTTGTACTCGAATGATTTGGATTATAATTTGAAACAAAAATATTATAACACCCCGAATCTGGATCGCTCATAAACCGAATCGAGCCGTCACGGGTCCCAGGTGGATCTACTCTCGGCGTCTCAAGATGGAAGATATTGATCGTTATACATGAATGAATGTACTGAACCCTAACATGCCACTACGTGGATGATGTACCAACCAGTTCATACTAAAGACAACCACAATAAAGATCGATAAAAATTCATGAAATAAAACATATAGAATCTCCCCTAAAAGTACAATTCGGGGCCACCCTATCAAATCAACGTATATAACTTCGTAAAACAAGATTCATTCACTACACTATGTTTTTCACATAAATATTTAATTCAAACATACCAACGCATTCTCGACATTTGGGTCATGACACATCTGTTCATACTATTCATATGCGCTGTAATATATTTTCATATCCTGCTATCATTATCCATGTCCACATACCCAAACCACAACAAAATAATCAGTCCTCACCTACATATATATAAAGAAATGTCAGTAACGAATGGTACTGATCCAAAACATAACTGATACTAAACTGGCTATGAAAGCAAATTCTCATATAGAAGAAAGCATCATGAAGTCCTTGAAGAGCATCTACTAAACTGAAATTATCTTTAACTGAGCTGATCTATTGCTACTGATGCCTCGGTATTTTCTCATTTCTCTTTCTAGTCCGTTGGGACTACTGTCATATTCTTAGTCATTTTTCTTATTTCGATACCCACTCGCATAGCACGGCTATCAGTAATCCCGGCTTGGACTAACACACGGCGCTCTCACATCATGTCGTCGGTATTCCCCAGCTTAGACAAGCACATGTCTGCAGACATGGTTGTCAGTAGTTCTGGTCTTCGACTGGCACATGCCGCTGGCATACATGGTCGTCGGTAGTTCCGTCTTCGACTTGCACGTGCCTGCTCACGTAGTACAGTTATCAAAAACACGAAAATTACATATATGTATAGGTCTTGGTAGAGATTTATATAATAAGCCTGGAGGCATCGTGAGTTGGATCTGAGTTTCGAAAATAAACTCGAGGGATCTCATCCTTTAGGGTTATTAATCCGGAAAACTGTTCGGCTAAATTGCCCAAGTTAAGTGGGATCCGATAAAACACCACTTAACCCGTCTTGCAAGCATTAAAACAAACATACAATAGAACAGAGTATAAATCAGAGACGAATCCTAAACGGACTTGGTAAAAGCTCCAAATGTGGTTGTGTGCTTAGGTGGCAAGCTCCTACTCTGTACCTACATATCAAAACTAAATGCTAACGCCCGTTCATGATGCATTCACACACCCTATAGCATATACACATCATCACGCATCAATCAACATACATCAATAATAATCAATATAAGTTTTCCTAATCTTCGTTGCATTAGATTACAATAGTTGTTTAATTGACCTAATTAATCACTTAGCATTCATTTTAATATCACATACATCCATATTTTTATTGACATAAAAATACATAACACATCAGCCACTCAATCATACTATCATAGCATGTTGTGTTAATAATCATTAATTCTAAATAATTAAATTAAATAAATTATACCTCGCGCGTCATCGACAATCGGCGACAGCTAGGGTTTCATCTTGCGTGTTGGAGCTCAAATTTGGAGCTCAGCATCCGAAGTTTGATCAGGATCAACTGGATGAACTCGACGGAAAATCAGGCAATTCTGATTTCCCGCAAATTCGGCTGTTTTCTGGCCAGTCCTGGTGGTTTTCATGCAACTCCCATGGTTTTCTAGCGACTGTTACGGCAGGGCAATCGGGGGTAATGTTCGGCATCGTCTCAACGAGCCTGACCCAATGGTGGTGGCAATACAGCTATCCATGATGGCGATGGCCATCGGTGGCAGCACCAAATCTGGCCGCACAGTGGGTCGCTCCAATGGGGCCCATGACCGGCCTCAACGTCGGCGCTAGGTAAGGGGAAATGTCGGGGAGGTCGAGGGCATGGTTCTAGCGGTGGTCCAGCACGGACGGCGGTAGATCATTGACGGGGTGGTGACGGAATCGTGAGCGATTCTGGGATCATGGCGGCTGGAAGGTGACCGAGGTTGGTCAGGGAGGCACTGTGACGACACAGTCGAGTTGGGCGACGTCGATCAGCGACAGACGGTGGTCGGACACGATGGCGGCGACAATAAACAGAGGCGGCGATGGGGTTTTGGGAGGTGAAGTGTCGGGGAAGGAGGTGATATACCACAGTGGCAAATTTCGCAAATAAGTATTGACTCGATTCCTACTCGAGTCAAAATAATAATTAGCTCGTAATAAATCCTAAAAAAATCTAAAAAATCAGGAAAAATCCCATAAAAAAAACAAACACCACAACATCTAAATGACATGCTCTATAACTAATAACCCACCCTAACTACCCAATAATGTGTCCTGATACGTTAATCGGCCTAAAACTATTTCTACGATCAAATCAATAAAAAGAAAAATTACTGCATACTTTCATATATTGTGATAACTCATCTCACATCATCTAATCGATATTATCATCACATATTCAGGTATACGTGACTCTTATCACTCATAACTCACGCCGGTTTCGACACAGCGTGCGGTCTATGAACTGACTCGACTCGAACTGACAGTTGAACCGACTGGTTCACTGTAATAAATCCCTGACTCAAGTCACGGGTTTTATAGTACAAAACCCCTTGGTTGAGCTTATGCTTCCACATTTAGCCATCACCTAAGAAGCAGTCAACAGTGGTTCCAAAATCAAAGTAAGAAGATACGAGGAGATAGGCAAGGATTCGAAGCCCTAAATCATGGAACTAATTGAAGGTTTGGAGTTTTATAAATACTCTAAGAATGAAGGAGAAGAGAAGGGGCTCGTATGTTAAAAAAAATATGGCTTGTGCAAAGAAAAAGAGAAGAGAAGAAAGCAGGAAGGAAGAAGAGAAAGAAGGAAGGGAAAAAGCCCTTCATCAGAACAGTACCTCCGGCGACCCCCAAGCCTACTCGATCAGAGTTTGGAGTGTCCCAATACAACCCACATAAGAGCCACTGGCGGAGAAGCCTACCGTTGCTAGAAAAGCTACAAGAAGTTGTTGGCTGAAGTTGTGAAGCACCATCAAATAGTCATCTTTCTGGCTTCCATTTGACCGACCCAGACCGCCGTCGACCACACCCCAACCTTCACTATATTATCCTCACAACCGAAAACATAACCCATCCGAGAAATACCATTGGAGAAGCCCGCCATTGTTGGAAAAATTTAGGAAAACAGCTCGCCGGAGTAGTGTAGTAGAAAATAACCAACTTTGGGCCATCCGTTCAGCCAATCCAGGCCGCCTCCGGCCACATCACCAACTCCGCTAGTGTAATACCCCAAATCCGGTTCACCCTCGTGAACCAAACTGGCATGTTACAGGCCCCGGTTAGGTAGGCTAATTCGAACCTAACTCGCACGGATCCAATCTCGGCGTCTTAAGATGAAGATATGATTCGTCATACATGAATGAATACATAAAACCCTAACATGATACTACATGAATGATCAATAATTTACATCATACAGCAATACAATTACGATAAAATTTATGAAAATTCTAAAATACAACGGACAGAGTTTCCCCTAAAAATGCAATTAGGGGCCACCCTGTCAATATACATATACAAATATCTATATAACCATATAGCAAACAACTTCATTCATACAAATCTAATATGTTGTAGACTCTTTCTAAATCTTGGGTCTTAGCCCGCCTGTGCCCTCTGTTCATTTTCCACATTATGGCATCATCCTTAGCAATTCATCACATCATCATATTTTTCATCTCATCACATTATGCTAATATAATAAAATCATAAACTAAATATTAAACAGACGTTCACCAAACATATGTGTGTGTGGAGAAGACCTCACTGCTCCTCCGTCCAGCTGGCCAAAAACTTGATGTGGAATTTATAACGCAAGTGCACGTGTCGAATCAAGTAATAACAGTGATAAGAAAGTATCGTCCCACGAGGAATTAGTAATAGAAATTCTGAATTACCAAAACTAATTTAATTAATTATACTTAAATGAAAACAAATTCAAAGAGTGATTAAATTGTGAATTACGACTAAATTAATCTAAAACTGCAATATTTAAATAATGAATTGATTTCAAGACGACAAACCTAGGATTTTCAATTTCACTTAGTGCTCTATATGATTAAAGTTATAATTTTTACCTATGAATTGCAGATTTGAACCATTAACCACGAGAATTAATTATTTATGACATATCTTAGATTCACCATAAACTTATCAATCGCACCCAATTTCTATATCTCTATGAAATTGCGTATTCAAAATGATACATTAAGTTCTGCCCTTAACAGTTACCCAAGATATATAAGTATATCTCTATCTCATATATAAATCACCAAAATAGATGAACAAATACTATTTTATTCAATGACAAATCTAATCTTTCTATCTCTAGAC